>UESW01003605.1:0-27327 GCA_900491605.1 Calamus simplicifolius
ATTATTAGCGATGCTATTTTTTTATAAATTAATAATAAAACCATATAACGATGGATTAGCGACGCACTAATGCGCGCTAAGACATATTAAAAAAAAAATATTGCGACCATATTGCGACGCAAATAATTGCATCGCTAAGTACTTTATATAGCCAGCCTTCTCTTCTTCTTCTTCCCCGTCTTGACCTAGCCGCCGCCGTGCTCTAAAAATTTTCGGCTCCCACCTCGTGCTCCGGCGCCTCCCCTTGGTCCTCCGGCTCCCCGGCGTTCTCATCTCGACTCCGACTTCTTCTCTCGACCAAGGTAAGCCCCTATACTCTAAAAAAAAAAAAAATTTTAATCATTTCCCTCCGGCCACGGCCGCTGCCATGGCCGGCAGTGGCCTGGCCACGGTGGCCAGGCCACTGTCACAAAAAAAAAAAAAAAAAATTCTAACAGGGGGCGGGGGGGAACCCCCCCTTTTATTTCTTGTCCGGCCACGGCCGTGGCCGCGACGGACAAGGCGGCACGGCCGCTGCCGTGGCCGTCTTCTCCGGCCACGGCCTCTGCCGTGGCCGGCAGTGGCCTACCACGGTGGCCAGGCCACTGTCACAAAAAAAAAAAATTTCTTAACGGGGCGGGGGGGGAAACCCCCCCGCCCCCCCCCCCCCCTTTTATTTCTTGTCCGGCCACGGCCGTGGCCGCGGCCGGACAAGGCGGCCACGACCGCTGTGGCCGGCAGTGGCCTGGCCACGGTGGCCAGGCCACTGTCACAAAAAAAAATTTCTTAACAGGGGCGGGGGGGAAACCCCCCGCCCCCCCCCCCCCCCCTTTATTTCTTGTCCGCCACGGCCGTGGCCACACGCGGACAAGGCTGCCATGGCCGCTGCCGTGGCCGTCTTCTCTGGCCACGGCCGCTGCCGTGGCCGGCAGTGTCCTGGCCACGGTGGCCAGGCCACTGTCACAAAAAAAAAAAAAAAAAATTTCTTAACAGGGGGGGAAACCCCCCCGCCCCCCCCTTTTATTTCTTGTCCAGCCACGACCGTGGCCGCGGCCGGACAAGGCGGCCACGCCGCTGTCGTGGCCGGCAGTGGCCTGGCCACGGTGGCCAGGCCACTGTCACAAAAAAAAAAATTTTTTCTTAACAAGGGGGGGGGGGGCGAACCCCCCCCTTCCCCCCCCCCCTTTTTGTCTTGTCCGGCCATGGCCGCGGCCGGACAAGGCGGCCACGGCCACTGCCGTGGCTGGCCAGACCACTGTCACTCAAAAAAAAAAAAAATGGCCACTGTCACTAAAAAAAAAATTAGTTAGGGGGGGCCACGCGGAGCTGGATAGACTGACTGATTGTTATGTCTTGATTATTCAATAATATTGTAATGCTAGATAGGAAGTCTTGTTGTATTATTATTTAATTGTATAATGTTATGCAATAATTAATTTAAGCAGAATGTTTATGCAATAGTATTTGTGCATTTGTAATTATTACATTTGTTATGTCTTTTATTTATATCATCCCATAAGGATGTATTATGATTAGATAACGACAAAAATAAGTCAAGTTGCAATTTAGAATTTAGAAACGGAGTTCGCTTAGTTTTATGAATTTGTGAGTAGTATCACTCAATCAATTTCAATAATGGTTTTTATTTTTCGAATTGGTTGTGATTAGCTTATTAATTTATAGGTAAACGGTCCAATCCACAACCGACAATATTATTGTCTATCGTAATGGCCATTGAAGATCGTAACAACCTCTACTGGCTATTTTGTTAATGGGTATAAATTTCAGATTGAACGATTAGCAGCTTCAAGAGGCACGCAGAACTGGGGTGTGTGTGTTAAAGGAGAAAGTTTGGAGAAATATGCAGGATTATTACGGAAAGTAGTAGAGGTGGTTGAAGTTGAATATCCCGGTTAGCCTATGAAATGAACCGTATTGTTTCGTTGCGATTGGTTCGATCCGACAGTTCCTATGGGCAAAAGGGTTCATAATGACTATAATTTGGTTGAAGTGAACCATCGACGAAGATTGCAGAAATATCACCCATTCATCTTGCAAAGCTCAGCAAGGTTTTACCGGATAGTTTTGCGCAATGACAAGCGAGATTGGTGGGCTGTTTCTAAAATCGTCCCACGTTCAACAATCGTATTAGAGGAGAGTTCATCAAGTCAATCAGCCGAGTGCCCTGCATTTCAAGAGGATGAGATGGAAATGCATGCAATAGAGGATGACACAAGGGCTCCTGAAACATCACTTAGAGATCCAAATGGTGATGTCCAAGAATTGCGGATGCAAATGTTCGGTTATATGATATGAAACTGAATCGCAGTCTGATATGACATTAGATGTTGAACCAACATTTCACGAAACAAATGACACCGATTAAACATAGAGGTTTTTTTTAAATTCAACTTTATTTTATAAGTGTTAAATTTTAAATAGTCAATCATTAATCGTAATTTAATTGCATGAATCTTTAGTATTTTCAGTATGATGGGTAGAGGTAGATCTACCAACGACATACGGAGTGAGAAGGGACGTAGCCCTGCTGCATCAGATCACACGAGCTTTGGAGATAGAGAGTTCGGATCTCTATACATCGCATAGCCTTTGATCCTGCATTTGTATTACCATCCAGCCGATCGGCACATACCTCCGAGAGTTCTTCCACCATCGGCCGCACCGTACTTCGACTGGATGCTCATGGGCTGTAAGTATATACTAATTAAAAATATATGTTTATATTTTAAAGTCAATTACTTATAAACATGCATTTTTTTAACAGATTTATTGAGCAGCATCATGTATCCAGCCACATCAGCTCCGTATTTCAGAGGCGTGCAGATTCCAGTGGCTACGATTGGCGCCACGTATTTGCAGCCATGAGGGAGTTTTATTTTTCTGGGTTTCAGGTAAACTTATTAAATACAATTTATCACTGATATAAAATTTTTAATCTTAATAAATTCTGAAACTAACTATTTATTTTAATACAGAAAAAGTTTACGTGGGACCCTGCCAGCCATGATGCTATTAGGGCAGCATGGGAGGCTCTTATGGGACGCCGATACTCCGACATGCTTCATCGTTGGAGGTCATCGGATCAGCATCCTACGCATGTACCAGAGGGTATTTGGCACGAGTGGCAGCAGGACTGGCAGTCCGATGGCTGGCGCAGGAGGCCGCATCAGCCAGCTCGAACCGCCAATCCGAGAGGGGCAGTCCTGGCATGGGTCTCTCCCGCCACACTTCGGGCTCCATTTCGATTCAGGAGCACAGACGTCGTATGGTAAGAAAACATAAATAATTTAATTACTAATTTAGTTATTTATAAATATTTGCATTAATATTAATTTTTTTATTGTTATAGTCTGAGTAGGACGGCGGATATCCTGGTGAGTTTCGTCTATTCAGGGCGACACACACCAGGAGGGATGGTTCCTGGGTCGATACGCGATCACGGGAGGTTGCGGTAAGAAATTAGCTTTATGTAGTATCTGTTTAATTTCTAAAATTTTATTTAGAGAAATTTATTGATTCATTTATTGTTGATTTTATAATTCAAAGATACGAGTCGAGGAGCTTTGCTCCCAGGCATCGCAGGTCGACTCCACTGATGGGGAGACGCCCGTCTAACTCTCAGCAGAGGAGAGTCGACGTGTGTTTTTGGAGGCTGTTGGTGCCCAGCCGCGAGACCGCAGGGTCTATGGTCTGGGCACTAGAGCTTCTGCATATTTTTTCCATCAGGCCTCCAGCTCGCGATATTCTGGTGATATTCCTGCCTAGCGTTTAGACGATATTCGAAGATCTATTACAGGAGGTTCGGCAGTTCGTCAGGAGGTTCGAGCAGGAGTTTTGAGCAGCGTATGCGAGGCCATCAGCAGGAGCTTGCAGATGTGTGAGATCAGATGCGTCAATTTGCAAGATATGGTTAGCCATCTGTCACAAGGTTCCCAGCCTTCACGTGATCGCGCAGATTCTTGATGTATTATATATATATTATAGTACATGAAAACTTTAAAATTTTAATATATTAATTATTTTTTGAAATTGAATGATTATTGTTTGGATCAATATGAGTGAAGAATGTTTCAATCAATATTTAAATGTAACAAAATTGTATTAACCGTTTTAATTTTAATATTTTATTTTTTTTAAAAAATAATTAGCGATGCATTAGCGACTGAAATTGCATCGCTAATATTTTTAAAATATTATTATTAAATATTGCAACGCAATGACCCGACGTCACAATATTTTAAAAAAAATTTAATTAGCGACGCATTAGCGACTCACATTGCGTCGCTAATATATCTAAAATATTATTATTAAATATTGCGATGCAATGACCTGGCATCGTAATATTTTAAAAAAAAAATTAGCGACGCATTAGCGACTCAAATTGCATCGCTACTATATCTAAAATATTATTATTAAATATTGCGACGCATTCAAGTGCGTCGCCATTTTGCGACGCATTAAATGCGTCACAATATTTAATAATATTATTAAATATTAAAAATTAGTTTTAAAATTAGCGACGCATTTATGATGCGTCGCAATATTGCGACGCATTGCTGATAGAGATTGTGACAATTGCGACGAGACACGATCATCTGAGCGATGCCGTCATTGCGTCGTAATAGCATGTTTAGCGACACATTAGCAACGCATTTGGATGTCGCAATATTTTTTTCTCTTGTAGTGACTCTATGCATGGCATGTAGGACACGCTTGCATTGCGATCCACCCATGCGAGCGCGATGGAAGGGAGGAGAAAAAATTTAGAAAAAAAAAAAACGACGGAGCCCGCTGCTATAATTGAACATTTCCCTCGGTACAACCATGTATCCCATCCCTACTTTACTTCAAATTCGAATAATAATGCAAAATATGTTCAAAAAAACACCCAAGACCTATAAATTTTAACTTAAAATTGAACAATTTCCTTTTTTTTTTTTGTTCCATCACTTACTTTCCTTAAATTTATTAGAATAAACAGCTAACCAAACCATATATGATAACTAAATATGGCATTAAATTACATGGCCCCATATGATATATTTTAACGAGAAGGTTAGAAATCTGAAGAAAGATAAGATATTTGCTTTGAATCGATCAATTACAGTGCGACGTAGTTCTTTAATTGAAAGTAGAACAGAGTAATTGGACAATACTGAAACCATATATATACGAATAATATATAAGTCATAACTAGAAAAAGATGCGCATGTTAAAGTATGGATATATGTAAATTACTGTTAAAAGATAGAATTAGAAATAAACATAAGAGAAATGATAGAAGTAGCCCTAATTGAAGATAAAATGAGAGAAAATCGATTACGGTGGTTTGGACGTATACAACAAAGACCTTTAGATGCTCCTATTAGAAAGAGTGATCTTTTAACAATCCATGATAAAGATAGAGGTAAAAATAGACCTAAATTAATATGGATAGAAATAATTAAAAAAGATATAATTATTTATAATTTGAATATTGACTTAGTCCTAAATATAACAGAGTGGAGGAAGCAGATTCATGTAGCCAACCCTATGTAGTGGGGAAAAGGCTTAAATGAGTTGAGTTGAGTACGTGTGTTCTCTCAAAGAAAAAAACTTCAATCAAAGTTGTTGCCCACTCCAAAGTAGACATTATTCACTTTGAGATAGATTTTATCGCCCAATTCTTAAAGCTCTATTCAATAGGACTCCACCAAAGTTACCATCCCACCCAAGAACTAAGCTTATTAAAGTTGTAATTAGAGCAAATTAAAAATAAAATTTTGAGGTTAAGAATTATTTAAAATAATAGTTACATTAATTTTAAAGTAGCAAAAAAATTAAATTAAAAATCAGATTTTGTACCTTGTACTTGAATTTCATAGCGCTTCAAAAATTAGTTTTGCAGGAAACATTTCTTTCACGAATGTTAACACAACTAATTTGGAAATAATTTTCAACATTAATTTCAAAGTAGTAGTTTTAATTGTATATTATTTACTTTAGGGGCTAAGCTTAAGTCCACACTCAAGTCATGAAAATAGCTTGATGATCAACTTATTTTGAGCTTCTTTTGCTCTATTATTGGGATTCGTATATGTCACATGCAAGCTAGCTTGAACTGATCTCAATGACTCCTATGGGCATTGGTCAATCAAATTGGCTTAGAATGAGCTCAAAGACTCATGTGGGCATTGGTTAGTAGTTCTGAATTTTATCAATCTCAAAGTTTTAAAGAGTCTCTCTTGGATTTGTGCATTCTTTGTTGAATGACTTTAGTGACTAAACTCCTGAATGGGATGATGACTTTGGTGGAGTTCTTATTGAAGAAGTCTTCAAAATCTCTTTCAAATTGGGTGGTAGAATCCATCTCAAAATAGATGCCTCTTTAGATATAATATTTTCTCAAAATGGATAATGGCTTCGATGACAATATCTCCTAATTAAAACCTCTATATTTGAGAAGATGTATATAGCAATCCAATCGTCAATATCATGTCACCTTCTACTTCATCATTTGTTGCTGCCGTGTAGCCTAACCAACTCATACCACAATAAAATTTGTACTAATTTTTTAAATAAATAAGAAAAATTAAATTCTTCTTTTCTTCGTAAATTACTTGAAAAGTTTTTACTCTCGCCTTGGTTTTGATCCTCATTTTCTCTCCTTTCTGATCGAAATCAAACATCAAAGCAAGCATTGTTGCATGTTGGACCCTAATTCACATGCATTGCATATATGGGGCTCTAATTTTGCATGCTAATCTTGACAATAAGAAATCGTTATCTTAATTTTTTCTTCTAAACCCTAATTTCTATTTTAAAGAAATGACTCCAAAGACAATGTTACAGCTGCATCAAAAAAGGATTTGATTATGATACTCCTTAATATTTTTTCAAAAAAATAATAATTAAATTACAATTTAAAGGCTTTATTAGTAATTTAACTAGTATAACCGGTAAAACTAGTCTCTCATGAATCATTCTTGTTTGAAAATTTTTTTTATTTCAAGGAGAAAGAAGAATCTAGTTTTTTTTTTTTTCTAATTATAGAATCAAATCAATAATAAAATATCAATAAAGATAAAAAATCTAATCATCTTTTAATGGTGAAATTTTCTAACTGCATAAAAAATAGAAGCAACAAAATATTTATGTTTTCTAATTTTCATTCCATTTCATTGCTAATAACTATATGCATTGAAAATGATTAAAAAATTTTAAAAAATGATATGGTGTACTAAATGTTACACTATTGGCCGGTGAAGACTCATTTTCAGATAGGTGCTCTTGTTCAAAAGAACAAAGATATAATTACATCTTAAAGGAACTGGATTTGCCTACCTCATTGTGGGAGAAAATTCAATGATGACACTCTCGGATTCTTAGTCGAAGCTGCTGAGGTCCATTCGCACACTCTTCGCTGTCAGATTTGGGTTGGTTGTGGAGGTTACACCTCGATGGCAAGCAAGCTTTGGCCCTTTGTGTCCTTTTCTTTTGTGCGTGTGTTCCTTTCTTTCTTTCACGCATTGGCGTGTTCCCATTGTAATGGTCTACTAGCGTCAGGACTTTAAGCATGAATCATCTGAGATACGTCACCATCCCCTACGTCATTTCCCTGCCTGAGAGATTAGTTCTAAGATGATGGGTGAATTTTCTCTGACTTGCTATGAGCAAGTCAATTTGACATGTGTAAAATGTCCAAGAGATGAAGGGACTTGGTGAATGACCATGATTCCATTGATCTAAGATTTTAACTTTTGTTGTGCATGCTCATAACTTATAATTATTGTAGAAGATGTACACTTGAGGCCCTTTAGATGACAAGACTATTAAGAGTTGTTGACAAAATGTTAAAATGCAGTATACCAAGCATATTCATATTGTTGGAGGCATTCTAAGAATGGCAAGCCAGGCTGTATGACTCAAAAAATTTGGGATGCTTGGCAACAACTTTGGAGCAGTCCAGATTCAAAAGATAAAGCTAATAAGGCTAAACAGAGTCGTCTAACTGAGACAGGCGGTCCAGATACCGGTGTGACTAAGCATTCATGTGGATCTCGATGTATGGTGAAGCATTCTTAAAAAATGGCAAAGTATCAATGTATTATCTTAATGGTTTAAATTGTACTTATTTTTATTTTGTAATCATCTAAACATATAATTACTAACTTATTATTGTTGTAGGCTGAAGAGTTAAAATGTCAGCCCAATAGTTGGGAGCTATTTAAAAAAGTGCACACCAAAAAGATAAATTTTTGTAGATGCGATGTCAAAATAAGTAAATGTGTGTTATCTTCTATTTTTATTAATTTTTATTGTATTTATAATTTTTAAATCATAAAGTCTTAATCTAACTTAAATAATTTATTTTATTATAGGATCACATAGAGGAGTTGGTGTCTTTTGCATCTTAGCCTTTGGATGAAGGTTCAGAATCTCTATCAATTGACAATGATGCTCTTTACTTTAAGGCTGCAGGTGAAGAGAAGAGAAGGCGCCATATATGGTCTTGGCTCATTAGACGGGTAATATCATTTATATACCTACTTCATCTTTAAAGCAGCAGGACCTCATATTCACCATAGGTTGCAGCTCAAGTTAAGGAGCTTGTAGAGAAGCAACAGGAGCTCACAGGAAAGTAAGCAGAGATAGATAAAAAGATTGCTGAGTTGAATGCGCAAACAGAGCATCTACATCAATGGATGGAGGAGTTGATGAGGCGCTACATGAGCATATGGAGTTTGCGCGAGAGTTTCTGGATCAGGATCGTATGTATCTTAAACTTAATAATTTGATGTGTGATGTATACAACATTAGTGTTGTTGATGTATGCAGATAGGTTTATTTTATTTTATGAAATGCATTTTTTATACTTGAATTTAAATTTTTATTTATAAATTTTATTAGAATGAATTAAATATATTGTAATTTAAAAATAATTTTAAATTTATAAGAATAAAAATTTGATAAAATTTTATTAGGTTAACAATTGTCACTAAATTGTGATAGAATAGTGATGAAAATATTTGTGAGGTAATAGTGATGAAATAATGAGTGATGGATAGATCGTCATTAATCCGTCATAATTTAGTGACGAATAGTCTCTTTTTGCAACTATTATTTATTGATGAAAATTTGTTTTGTCACAAATTTATGATAGAATATTTCATCACAAATCTGTTTGTGACGGAAGCTCTTTTTGTCACTAAAATTAGCAATGGAAAAAATTTTGATGATAAAATTTTCATCGCTAATTTATCATTAAACTTAATTTGTGACAAATAGTGATAAATTTTTTATCATTATCATGCTATTTTTTGTAGTGCTACTTCATAGCTTATGCTCCTTTTCTTTTTTTCGTTAAAATTTTTTCTTTTGTTGGCTGTATAATCTTTAGATCCATGAGAATAATATTTTTTTCATAAATTTTGTACGCATTTTAAGGCTAATGCAAGAAAAGTGGGGCGCGAACCACATGACGGGATGAGTTTTACTTTTTTAGCAAATAAAAATCTAATCGATCAGAATCGGATAGTGAACTGAAATGACAGAAGAAAGAAAGACGTACGATAGGTGAAGGAAGAGCAAGGAAAATTATCAAGTAACCGTACTAATTTCGTACAATTAAGAGCTATTTTTAATCGTGAAAGTCGATTCCATATATAGTACCATAGCTATTTTTAGCCGTTGCATACTCCGTACAATTAAGAGCTATTTCTAGTCGTGAAATAACTATTTCTAGTCGTTACATACTCCGTACAATTAAGAGCTATTTCTAGTCGTGAAAGTGCCGTCCATGGTCCCACAACAGCAGTATTGAGAACTCCAGACTCCACGCTATCGCCTGCGTTCATTTTAACGGAAACGTTGCAAAGAACGAAATCGGACTCCATGATGACCGTGTCAAGCCCTTAAATCCACAAATAGAAACTCCTTCCTCGTAATGCCGCTCGTCCGTGTCAATAGCCCAAAATGGGAAAAGGGAAAAATTTTTGCCCATGGAATGCAATGCATATCGATTGATGCATTTTATCAAAAATAAAATTATCCTCGTAATGCCGCTCGTCCGTGTCAATAGCCCAAAAAAGGAAAAGGGAAAAATTTTTGCCCATGGAATGCAATGCATATCGATTGATGCATTTTATCAAAAATAAAATTATTTTTTTATTTTTATCATGCATATGCATACATAATGCGCATCAATCCACAGTGCAGTTCTTGTTACACTATCCAATGCAATGCAATAAGACTTTTTAAAAAAATATATGGGAAAACATGAACATTTGATCAATGATCCCATATGGGCATTATAATACTAAAAAATAGTCCCCATCACACGATAATTAGAGCAACTCAAAAATAAAATTTTGAGGTTAAAAATTATTTAAAATTATTTTTTGCACCAATTTTAAATTATTAGAAAAGGAAATTTTAAATTAAAAACCAGATTTTTTACCTTCTACTTGAATTTCATAGCACTGAAAAAATTAGTTTTGTAGGAAACATTTCTTTCATGATTATTAAAATAACTAATTTGGAAACTAATGACATCTGATCACTGGTTTTTGCGCCTGATCGAATGGCCTGCAAAAGTCCCAGGACTGGATGGGTGCTCCGGTGGGGACCCTCCGACGCTCAAGTCGGTAACCTGGGTCATAGCTGAGGGAGAGCTCAGATGAGCTCTGGGAGAAGAATGAGATCTCAGAAAGAGAGGAATCCCCTTTTGGGTATTAGGGTAGCGAGTGTATGAGTTTGCGTACCTTGTTTCTGAGTGGACTTACCCTTTTATAGGGGGTTGACATCAGCACGACCACGTGGAGTTCCGTAAGAAAGGAATGTCCGCAGGGTTCATGGGGTTGCGTGAATTTGGGTTGGTCGGTAGATTCTGTCCCATCGGAGAGGGGAAAACAGTGGTTGGTGGGCTACGTCCCATTAGTTAGCAGGGCTAACAGGTAGTTAGGTCTTGTCCAATCAGTGGCGTGGCCAGTAGATAGTTAGGCCTGGGGATGCCAGGCGGTGCGCGTCAGAAGGATGTCGGTGTGGACTGCCAGGACAATTCTGGGATCGACTTGGGGCAGCCTCGACCCTCATGAGGGCGCCGAAGCCGAGCAGGACTGGCTCGGCTGACCTGCAGATGCCGGAGCGGGGTCGGCCCGGAAAGGCCGGGGCCGACTTGGAGATGTCGGGGCCGAGTGGGACCGACCAGGAAAGGTCGGGGCTGACTCGGCCGACTTGGAGATGCGGGGCCGAGCGGGGCCGACCAGGAAAGGTCGGGGCTGACTCGGCCGACTCAGAGATGCCGGGGCCGAGTAGGGCCGACCAGGAAAGGTCGGGGCCGACTCGGCCGACGTCGAGATGCCGGGGCCGAGCGGGCCAACCAGGGAAGGTCGGTGCTGACTTGGCTGACTTGAAGATGCCGGGCCGACCAGGGCCGACCAGGGAGGGTCAGTGCCGACTCAGCCGACTCGGAGATGCCGGGGCCGAGCGGGGCCGACCAGGGAAGGTCGGTGCCGACTCGGCCGACTTGGAGATGCCTGGGGCCGAGCGGGGCCGACCAGGGAACGTCGGTGCTGACTCGGCCGACTTGGAGATGCCGGGGCCGAGCGGGGCCGACCAGGGAATGTCGGTTCCGACTCGGCCGACTTGGAGATGCAGGGGCCGAGCGAGGCCGACCAGGGAAGGTCGGGGCCGACTTGGCCGACATGGGATGCCGGGGCCGACCAGGAAAGGTCGGGGCCGACCAGGAGATGCCGAGGCGAGGCCGCCTTAGAATTTTGATTTTGCCATAATTGCCCTCATGGCTATGTCAGCCAAATCAGATGCCCCCCCGCCCCTGAGCGCGAAGGGCCATGCGCCTGCTGCCCTTTGGGCAAGAGGGGCGCGAGAATTCAAAAAATGATTGCTCTTTAGTGCGCTTTTAATAGCTTGATGAGCTGGCGCATCGTCCCGAGGCAGTGTCACTTCAAAATCTTCCACAATCATGCGGTAGGTGGGGGATGACGCTAGCGCCGGACGCCTCGAAGAGGAAGTTTTATTGGGGGAATGAAAAAAGGTGAAGGCCATCATTGTTTCTCCGTTTTCTATGCCCCGTGATTGGTCGGGGATCATGCTCCTTGTGGTGAATCGAGGCAGCATGCCTCGGGTGCAGGCGAGATTTCTAGTGGACAGCTCGTGGCGCAATAGGAGAGCGCCACGTGGTAGGACCTTGATTATCGTTTCTCGGAGATGGGGGTATAAAATGCCCTAAGGGCTTGAGAAAAACTTTTACATTGCCATTGCTTTCTCCCAGCTTTCCTCCTCTTGAGTTCTTCTGTGACTTGAGCCCTTTTGTCTCCAAATCCCCTTTGATTTTCAGGTTAGTTTTATCTTTCCTTTTCATCCATGGACCGTCGTGCCATTAGGGAGGGTAAAAGGCCTGTAGTTGAATCTTCCCCTTCCGATAGTGAAGACCAAACCTCCCTAGCCCGTCAGGTTCCTCGTTCGGTGGGCGGAATCGCCATCCGCGGTCGACCAACGGTGACCGAGCCTCCATCTACCTCAGCCTCCCCTATTAGGGCAGTTCCTGTGTCCTCTCACCGTCCGGACAACCTCCGACGGTGAGTTCTGATCCAGCAGGCCCGTCCGGAGTGGCCTCAACCGTAACCTCTGAAGACGTAGAGGCCATTAGGGCCAAGTACATGGTCTCTAGCTTCATTCATCTATCCGCGCCGAGGCCCGAAGATAGAGTGACCTCCACCTACCCTAATCAGGTCGCTCTGTATGAGAAATTTTTCTGGTGCGGGCTGCGCCTTCCTCTCCCCCCTTTTTCTTGAATCTTTTAGATAGATATAGGCTAGTGCCGGCGCAGTTGACTCCGAACTCGATTCGATCATCTGCACCTTTATTATCCTTTGCTATTTTCAGGAGGCCCGACCGGGGTTATCACTGTTCCGGGAGTTTTATAAACTCCGCCGCCAAGGTGAGGGGGCATAGTGGGCCTTCACCGCCAGGCCGGGTAGGGCCTTCCCCCTAGGTCTTCCATCCAAGATTAGGGGATGGAAATCTTGCTTCTTATTTGCCCATGTCGAGGGGGTGAGGACCAATTGGGTGAAGCCGGACACCAGCTCCAATGACAATGCCACTGTGGGGGAGAGAGATAGGGAACTCTTCACCCAGTTGTCCAACTGCCAAATACCTGGCTACAAGGAACTCCTGTCCGAGGAGAACCTGATAGAAGCCGAGTGGCCCCGGCGGTCGGTGAGTACGATGCCTGATTCCTTCTGTCTTGACAGGAGGACTACTGTATGCTTTTGTTAACACTTCTCGTTTTTGGATGCAGCGATGAAGTTCTCCGCCAGAGAGTTTGAGGCCGCCTTGAAGCAAAAGAGGCCGGCAGCCGGGGAAACATCAAGGCCGGCAAAGAAAGCTCGAAGGAGGGAGCGGACCGAGCCGACCCGAGCCACTGAGGTCCCCAAGGCTCCAACGCCTACGGGGGAGCCGGCTAAGGAAGCGCCGGCTGGAGAAGTTGTCCCAAGGCTGACCGGGACCGAGATGGAGGGGGAGAGATTCCAGCCACCCCTAGAGCCACCGTGGTGGTTGTGGATCTTGAGGAGGAAGCTCCTGCCGCCGCTGACGTGCCCGAGGCGGGGCAGGTCATAGTTGCTGTCAGCCCTCCGGCTGCCATCAAGCAAGAGATGGAGAGGGCTCCCCCCACTGCCGGAGGGAGGGAGCCAGTCGCCGAGAAATCCCATGCTGGGATGGGGGCAATCGGGGAGTAGAGGGATGGGCTGGAGAGCTCATCCTGACGGTTGGTGTGCCACTCGACCCATCCTCGGGTCGAAGGTCCGCAGGAGGGGCCGACTCGGCCGGTCCCTAGGTTCAACTCGATGGCGGATGCCGCACAAGCCGCCCATCTTCTGTCAGGTGTCCGGACTGCCAAGTCCGAGGAGGAGATGCGGGGATTGAGCTACTCCGTGCTCCTGGATATGGTGATGGTTGCCGTTGTTCAGATAATCTTCTGAGCTCTCTCTGTTTCTGGACATGTCTTTGGATGCTCCAATCTCTTAGAGTTAACATGTTCCCTTTGTTGCAGATGGCCAATGGCACGATCGGCCTTCGTGAGGCTGTGGTCCACTCTTCGGAAGCGCTTACAAAGGCCATGGCGCGGGACAAAATGTACAGGAAGGAGAGCGTGGTGCAGTCCCAGAGCCTCGCTCGACTTCACCAGGAGGCCAAGGCTCAGGAGGAAAACCTGGGCGGCCGAATAAAGGAGGCGGAATGTCGGGTCGAGGCCGAGAGTGGCCGGGCATCCGCGGTCGAGGCCAGATTGGAGCTGGTCTCGGACCGGCTGAAGGCCGCCATGGCACAGAACAAGGAGCTAATACACCAGCTCCAATGCGCCGAGAGGGAGGCTGGGGCGGCGCATGAGGAGGCTCGAGCCGCCGCGGAGAGAGCCGTTGCCGTAGAGAGGGCAGCAATTGATGCAGGCCACGAGAAGGCCGGGGCCATGGCCTGCGCGGACGAGGCCGATGCACAAGCCGAAGAAGCCGAGGGCCGAGCCAGGGAGGCCGAGGCAAGGGCGCAGCGGGCCAAGGCCGAGGCGGGGCAGGCCGTCTCCAGCTACAAGTCCTCGCCGGAGTTTGGGAAGGAGGTCCTCAAAGCCAGCCTCGATGCTTATGTCAAGGGCTTCGAGATGTGCAAGACTAAGGTGCCTGCAGCTCTTAAAATTGACATTACTGAGCTCGAGGGAATCCGACCCGGGGAATATGACGAGGAGTCGGCGGAGGAGGGGGACAACAAGGGAGAACCAGGCCCAAACGAGCCCTAAAAAGTTGTTGTTTCTTTTCCTTTTTCCTTTTGTAACCGGCCTCGGGCTAAATTTTGTATTTCAATTTCATTATCAATGAAAAAAAACTTTTTGTGAAGACACTTTTGTCCTTTGTCTTGCTCGTTTCTTCTTTCTTCTGAGTTGAATGTTTCCATCATGCGACTAGCAATAAAATGGGTCCCGTACCTGTTGATGAGAGAGGGTATTTCTTCTGAGATGCCTCTTTACCCTAAGTGTTGTGCACGTTGATAATGTCGTGGCCAAATCGTTGCATCAGGTTGGCCAATGTTGAGATGTGTCTTCGAAGTGTGAGCCGACCGCGTAGGAAATTGCCTAGGATGCCTTGAGCCATCGTAGGCCGTTTGAAAAGAGATTCGTCTGCGCTTGAATACTCTAAGAACTTAGTACGATCCGAGGGCAACTTAGCGCCGAGATTGGCTTGAAAATGTCGGGGGCTGAGTGGGGCTTGACCGGGAAGGCCTGAACCGACTCAGCCTGATCTTGGAGATCACGAGAGTCGGTGAGCTCTTTTAGAACCACCTCGGGGGTTTGTGTGCCGTCCAAGGGGCGACTCGATCGGGTATGAAGCTGTTAGGGACTTGAATCAACTACGAGGCTTCTCTGAGCCAGACCGAGAGGTGTCCCATTAGTCGCGATGCCGGTGAGCTCCTTTTGAACCGCCTCGGAGGTTTGTGTGCCGTCCGAGGGATGACTCGATCGGGTACGGAGCTGTTAGGAACTTAAACCGACTCGGGGGCATCTCCAAGCCGGACCGAGTGGTGTTCCGTTAGCCGCAATGCCGGTGAGCTCCTTTTGAACTGCCTCGGGGGTTTGTGTGCCGCCTGAAGGGCGATTTGACTGGGTACGGAGCTGTTAGGGACTTGAATCGACTCGGGGGCATCTTCAAGCCGGATTGAGTGGTGTCCCGTTAGCCGCGATGCCGGTGAGCTCCTTTTGAACCACCTCGGGGGTTTGTGTGCCGCTCGAGGGGCGACTCGACCGGGTATGGAGCTGTTAGGGACTTGAACCGACTCGGGGGCGTCTCCAAGTCGGACCGAGTGGTGTCCCATTAGCCACGATGCCGGTGATCTCCTTTTGAACTGCCTCGGGGTTTGTGTGCCGCCCGAGGGGAAACTCGACCGGGTATGGAGCTGTTAGGGACTTGAACCGACTCAGGAGCATCTCCAAGCCGGACCGAGTGGTGTCCCGTTAGCCGCAATACCGGTGAGCTCGTTTTGAACCACCTCGGGGTTTTATGTGCCACCCGAGGGGCAACTCGATTGGGTACAGAGCTGTTAGAGACTTGAACTAACTCGGGGGCGTCTCTAAGCCGGACCGAGTGGTGTCCCGTTAGCCGCGATGCCGGTGAGCTCCTTTTGAACCATCTCGGGGTTTTGTGTGCCGCCCAAGAGGCGACTCGACCGGGTATGGAGCTGTTAGGGACTTGAACCGACTCGGGGGCATCTCCAAGCCGGACCGAGTGGTGTCCCATTAGCCGCGATGCCGGTGAGCTCCTTTTGAACTACCTCGGGGGTTTGTGTGCTGCCCGAGGGATGATTCAACCGGGTACGGAGCTGTTAGGGACTTGAACCGACTTGGGGGGCATCTCCAAGCCAGACCAAGTGGTGTCCTATTAGCTACGATGCCGGTGAGCTCCTTTTGTGAGATCTGGTCCTTGGATGCAGGGGAGAGCAGGCTGTGGCATTGGAAGGGAATTCTTTTATTGCTTGTGTTCTGGGGGATACATTATTGATAATATTGGTGGAGATTATCTACGTTCTCGGTACACGGAATGGGTTGTCCGTCGAGCTCTTCCAGTTTGTATGCCCCTCGGTGGAGTGTCTCGGCGATGCGATAAAGACCCTCCCAGTTGGGGGACAGTTTGCCCTCCTCTGTGGGCTTAGATACTTCAGGCTTTCTTAAAACCAGATCTTCATGGCGGAAAACCTTGGGATGAACTCGGGCGTTGTAGTATTTGGCTGCCCGCTGATGGAAGGTTGCCTTACATAGCCTTGCCCGGTCGTGTGCCTCATCGATAAAGTACAGGTTGGCTCGTATCAATGTGGAATTGTCTTCCTCATTGAAGGACTCCACGCGCGAACTGGGCAATCCGATCTCAACAAGGATGATGGCTTCGGATCCAAAGATGAGACTGAAAGGAGTCTCGCCTGTCGGGGCTCTGGGGGTCGTGTGGTAAGCCCATATCACACTGGGGAGCTCCTCCACCCATCGACCCTTGGATCCATCCAGCTTGGTCCTGAGCCCCCTGAGAATGGTGCGGTTTATGACCTTGGCCTCCCCATTGGTCTGGGGGTGGCCAACAGAGGTGAATCGATGGCGAATACCTAGCTCGCTGTAGAAGGCCTTGAATGCTTCATTGTTGAACTGGTGACCGTTATCTGTGACAAGAGTATGAGGTAGGCCAAAGCGGCATATGATCGACTTCCAGAAGAAAGCTTTAACTTTACTTTCGGTGATCTTAGCAGCGCCTCGACCTCAACACACTTAGTGAAATAGTCGATGGCTACTAGTAAGAACCTCCGCTGTCCTGAGGCCGAGGGGAATGGTCCAAGGATGTCCATTCCCTACTGAGCGAAGGGCCAAGGGGCCGAGAGCGGGTTGAGCGGTGTAGACGATTGATGCTGGATGTATGCGTGGCGCTAACAACCATCGCACCTCTGAACTAACTTGGCAGCATCCTTCCTCATGGTAAGCCAGAATTATCCCTGCTGAAGGGCCTTCTGGGCCAGGGACCTGCCCCCTAGGACATCATTCCAACTGTCTGCTCCGTGGGGGTGTTGTCGACAGTGGCCTGAGCAGGTGGGGGTCGCATGAGTGCCGGCAATGGTTGTGGCCCCTTCTGGACATATTTGCCAAGGTAGCCCCGCTGGATGAGTTCCTCAATGGCCCGCTTTAGGCTGTAGCAGCTGTCGGTATCATGGACGTAATCCCAATGGAATCAGCAGTAACGGCTCTTGTCGTGGGGAGGACCTTTCTTCATAGGAGGAGGGCACTGGAGATAAGGCTCACCCTCGATTTTCATTAGGATGTGGAATCGAGGAGCGAGGAGAGGCGTGAGCTTGCTCTCGTCGGGGATGGGGCTTTGACACCTGTTGTCAGGTCAGCGAGGCGGGTTAGGCCGTCGGTGGCAAGAGGGTCTGCTCAGCTCAGGGCGATCGGGCTTGCGGTTGGAGCTCCTTCATGATTCCCGACAGGTGAGGTCAGCCTCATCCGCGCGGATGTACTTCTGAGCTCGAAGGAGAAGGTCGGAGTAGGAACTTGGGGGCTTCTTGTCCAAAGAAAAGGTAAAGCAGGATGGGAGGAGTCCCCGCTTCAGTGCCAGTGTAGCCATCGTGTCGTTCAGATGGTAGACTTTGAGGGCGGCGGTTTTGAACCGGGACACGAAGTCCCGCAGCGATTCCCCTTCCTTCTGGTGCACAGAGAAGAGGCTGTCCGTGACCCTCGGGATTCATCGGCAAGCATCAAAATGTGCCAGGAAGGCCTTTTTCAGCTCCCAGAAGGAGTCGATGCTATGGAGGGACAAGCGCGAGTGCCACGCGCGAGCAGCCTTCCATCGAGTAGCAAGGAAAGCTTTGCAGAGAAGGGCATCTGACGCACCTTGGACCTATATCATGGCCTTGTAGTTCTCGAGGTGGTCGAGAGGATCCATCGTGCCATCGTACGGATCTATCTGGGAGAATCAAAATCTAGAGGGGATAGGTTCCTCTAGTATTCGGTGAGTATAAGGGGGATGGGTGTCATACTCCTCCTCCTGTTGGTTGTTGACTTTCCTGACGAGCTCGTGTAGTCACCGGTTATACTCATCCAGGCACTCCTCCGCCTGGCGGTTGATTATCGGGGCCCTCCGAGACGGCACGGAGGATGAAGAAGAGGAAGATGAAGAAGTAGGAGAAGGATGCGGAAGATAGGATTTCCGCTTTGGCTCCTCTTGGTGGGACGGTTTCGGAGGAAACTTGCTTGGGCCACAATCTGGAGATGGCAGTCGCTTGAGGGACTCACGATGAGGCTTCCTTGGAGAACCTCGGTGATGACCGGTCTCTCATTGAGGAAAACCTCCCCTTGCAGATTGTTGACTTGAAGAGGGAGCGGTCTGATGCTGGGTGGCCACGGACTGCTGCTGCTGAAGTCCGTGGACCATGGCGGTGAGGGTCTGAACTTGCCGAGTAAGGTTTGCCAGCTGCTCCGTAGCCGGGGCAACCGTTTCTGGTTGAGGGGGAATGATGGGAGGATCAGCGATAGGTAAGTTTGTCTCCTGCAGCTTAGTCGGGGGAAGATGCCCCTCGGGATGGCTGACTGAGGCATCCTGAGCTCGTGTCATTACCATTGTTGGGAGAAGGAGAGAAAAGAGAAGTATACTGTAGGGTTTGGGCCTTCTTTTCTTGCCTTGCCCTCCTTCCTGGCGCGCTAATTGATGACGCCTGATCACTGGTCTTGAACATCGAGAGAAGAGAGCCGCTTAATCCGCCATCCTGCGCCTGATCGAGTGGCCTGCAAAAAGTTTCAGGACCGGAGGGGACCCTCCGATGCTCAAGTCAGTAACCTGGGTCACAGCTGAGGCAGAGCTCAGATGAGCTCTGGGAGAAGAATGAAATATTAGAAAGAGAGGAATCCCCTTCTGGGTATTAGGGTAGCGAGTGTATGAGTTTGCGTACCTTGTTTCTGAGTGGACTTACCCTTTTATAGGGGGTTGACACCTGCACGACCACGTGGAGTTTCGTAAGGAAGGAATGTCTGTGGGGTTCATGGGGTTGCATGAATTTGGGCTGGTTGGTGGGTTTTATCCCATTGAAGAGGAGAAAACAGTGGTTGGTGGGCTACGTTCCATCAGTCAGCAGGGCTAACAGGTAGTTAGGTCTTGTCCCATCAGCGGCGTGGCTAGTGGGTAGTTGGGCCTGGGGATGCCAGGCGGCGCGCGTCAAAAGGACGGCGGTGTGGACTGCTAGGACCATTCTGGGATCGACTTGGGGCAGCCTCGACCCTCATTAGGGCACCGAGGCCGAGCAGGACTGGCTCGGCTGACCTGCAGATGCCGGGGCGGGGCTGGCCCGGAAAGGCCGGGGCCCACTTGGAGATGCCGGGGCCGAGCAGGACCGACCAGGAAAGGTCAGGGCCGACTCGGCTGACTTGGAGATGCCGGGGCCGAGCGGGGCCGACCAGAAAAGGTTGGGGCCGACTTGGCTGACTCAAAGATTCTGGGGCCGAGCGGGGTCGACCAGGAAAGGTCGGGGCACCGACTTGGCCAACTCGGAGATGCCGGGACCAAGCGGGACTGACCAGGAAAGGTCGGGGCCAACTCGACCGACGTGGAGATGCCGGGGCCGAGCGAGGCCGACCAGGGAAGGTCGGTGCCGACTCGGCCGACTTGGAGATGCTGGGGCCGAGCAGGGCCGACCAGGGAGGGTCGGTGCCGACTCGGCCGACTTGGAGATGCTGGGGCCGAGCAGGGCCGACCAGGGAATGTCGGTTCCGACTTGGAGATGCCGGGGCCGAGCGGGGCCGACCAGGGAAGGTCGGTGCTGACTCGGCCGACTTGGAGATGCCAGGGCCGAGCGGGGCCGACTAGGGAAGGTCGGGGCCGACTTGGCCGACTTGGGGATGCCGGGGCCGAGCGGGGCCGACTAGGAAAGGTCGGGGACGACTCGACCGACTCGAAGATGCCGGGGCAAGGCCGCCTTAGAATTTTGATTTTGCCATAATTGCCCTCGTGGCTACGCCAGCCACATCAGAAACAATTTTCAACATTAATTTCAACCCAGTAGTTCCAATTGTAGACATTATTAATTTGGAAACAATTTTCAACATTAATATCAACCCAGTAGTTCCAATTGCACATTATTCACTTTTAGGGATTAAGCTTAAATCTACAATCAAGTCATGAAAGTAGCTTGATGATTAACTTATTTTAAGCTTCTTTTGCTCTATCGTGAGGATCTGTATATATCACATGCAAGCTAGCTAGGACTAAAATCAATGACTCCCATGGGCATTGGTCAATCAAATTAGCTTAGATTGAACTCAAAGACTTATGTGGGCATTGGTTAGTTCGGAATTTTATCAATTTTGAAGTTTTAAAGAGTCTCTTTTGGATTCGTCCACTCTTGCTGAACGACTCTAGTGACTATACTCCTGAATGGAATGATGCCTTTGGTGGAGTTCTTATTGAATAAGTCTTCAAAATCCCTTCCAAATTTGGGCGATAAAATGTATATCAAAATAGATGCCTCTTTAGAGAGGATTTTTTTGGAATGGATAGTGGCTTTGGTAGAAATCTCTTATAATTGAAACTTTTATCTTTGAGAGGATACATGTAGCAATTGGATCGTTGGTATCATGTCACCTTCTTCCTTTTCATATGTTACCATCATCTAGATATGACCATGTCAAGCTCCAACCAAACATGCGCTCACCATCACCCAATAATGGTCCTTCACCACAAGCCCTGATATCCAAAAATATAAACCAGTGCCTGATTTCCAAAATGGAAACCCCTTCGTTGTTTCATCACTCTTCTGTGCTAATGGCCCTCAAAAAAAAAAAAAAAAAAAAACGATGGCAAAACAAGAACCTTGCATCCACTGTAATACCAAAAAGTACTAGTCCCCATCATACGATAATGGACCTTTGTCAAAGGGAAAAGTCTTTGCACACCACCTTTGGTGCAGGATGACCTACACCAAACGTATATGCGATATGGGACCCACGAGTGGCCTCCCAGCATGAGTCCACACGCAGGCGAGTCACTATGCTTGGTGCATGCCATTCTACACCGGAGCGGTGTACAAAGACTTTTTCTTGTCAAAGTCCTAAAATCCACAAATATAAACCCCTTCCTTGTAACATTTCTATGCCGTGTCAATAGCCCCCAAAGAAAAATGTGGCAAACCATGAGCCTCAGATCCATGGTTCCATATAGGCACTGTAATACTAAAAAAATAATTTCATATCAAATTAAAAAAAATTAAAACACTTATAACTTAAGTTCATCTTCTACTAATTAATCTTCACTTGGACCATATAATTTTGGCCCCTAACGGATTAATTGGACCCATAAATATTTCAAATTAATGGATAAAAGGAAAGGATTCTAGATATGAAAAAAAAGGTTTAAATGCTTATAACTCAAGTTTACTTGTTATAATTAACTTTCACTCAAGCTTTTATGGTTGATTTTGGAAAAGAAAAACCCGCTAAGATTTAAGTGCTTATAACCCAAGTTTTCGAAAAGATAAAGCCGCTAAGGTTTAAGTGTTTAAAACTCAAGTTTACCTACTATCAATTCACTTTTTTCGAGTTTTTAGAGCCGGTTAATTGGCCCAATAGGTAGGCCAAGGGTGTATTCGAGTGTGCAAAAATTAGTGGATAGAAGAACGGTGTCAGAGTCTTGCTATGGTTAGTGGGTTAACTAGGTCAGCAGGTGGGCTTGGCATGGAGCCACCTTTGCAATACCAATTATCCAACTCGTGAAATAGATTCTTGCTAGCTTATCTCGCTATGTTGTGAAGCCACCTTTGCAGCACTAATTAACTTTTACTAGAGTTTGAGGGCCACATAGTTTTGGTTTGCTAAAGGAATTAATTGGGTCAATAGGCATATTTGGGTCATTACCCGAGTAAGCGGAAGTTAGTGGACATTAGGAAAGGAAAACCCACTAACTAAGTTAATTGGGCCAGTAGGTAGGCTTGGAGCATTATTCGAGTGTACAAAAATTGATGGATAGAAGAAAAGGGCTACCCATAGGAAAGTGTTAGAGTTTCACTATGGTCAGTGGTTTAATTGGGCCAGCATATGGGTTAGATTGATATCCGAGCCTGCGATAGTTGGTGGATAGGAGAAAGGGCTACCCATAGGATGGTATTAGAGTTTTGTTATGACATAAAGCTATCCTTTCGATATCAACGATCCAGCTATGGATAGATTCTAACAAACATATCTCGCTATGGGATGGAGTCATCCTTATAGCACCAATGACCTAACTAAAGATAAATTTTAACTACTTATCTCGCTATAACATGAAGCCATCCTTACAATCCCGATGACCCATCTTGAGATAGATTCTAACTAGCTTGTGATAAACACATAAATAATTATCACTAAACCTATTAATTAATAATTCAATGTACCTATTATTATTTAATATTTTAATATTTATATAATATTTAGGTAAAACCTTATCAATTTAAAGAGCTCGATTTTAGGAATTTAACAATGCAAACGACACTCAAATCAGATTTAAGATGAGCCCGAAATTAATTTTTATAAAGATTTAGCACGCATTATAAAGCAAAAATGGCACCCATTGCCGACTTCATCGTCTTCTCAGCCGAAGTTTCCTTCTTTTCACCCGATTCTTCTCCTCTTCCAATCCAATCTTTTCCTCCACCAATTAAGCAATAAATTAGACTAAAAATTATTAAATTAGAAGAATAAACTTCATATGGAAAGAATTATAATCTCGTCCGCGATTTCTCCAGGAATTCTTCGCACCGCGTCGTCTCTGATATGGAAACAGATATTCTCCACGTCTGGGCCGCGTCTAGACTTCTACAAATAGCAGGGAGGAGGGAACGATAGAAAGAACGGAGGCGGCTTTTCCCAAGCCATTGGGAGTCCCAAAGAGCCATTCGTGAGTTCCGAGCATCCATCTGGAGGCTCTATCCGTGGTTCGTGGAGGCTTCGTTTGAAGGAGGAGATGTCTGCGGATTGGGGAAGCTCTCTGTTCTTCCTTAATCATGAGCTCTGCTCGTGCCGTGGCTTGGAGGCTGCAAGAGGAAGAACGGAAGATCTGAGGTGGCCATTGGGTGAGGAGGAAGGGCAATTGGGAGCTATCGTGCGTGCTCTGTTCCCAGGTTCTAGCTATTCGTGCCATGGAGAAAGCTCTGTTCCCAGGCGCTGCATCCGTGAGTTCTGTCCATGGAGGCTGATCTGTTCCCATAACAAGTTCGTGATTCGGGAGGCACATGCAGAGGAGGAACAAAGACTTCAGATCGGTTCAGCCTGTCTTCAGCCTGGTTTGGTTCAGGAATTTATTATAATATGTTGCCTTCTTAATGTCATAAATTTTTAATTAATATGAAATAAAGTTTCTATTCATGTTAAATTATTATTAAATTTAAAATAATTTAGACTGATCTATTCTTAAAAGGGACGGGCCGTGATCTACGGGTACGAGCCGTGCTCTATAAAATAGACCATATCTTGATTATTTTGCACTACTAATTATCTACTTAGTTATCTATTAGTTAAATTCATAAATTATTTCAAGATAATCGCTAAGTCCCTGTGGAATTGATCCCTTACTCTCACTATTCTATTAGTGAAATTAAGGTGTTTTAATCATTGCGCTACAACACGCATCAGATTTTGCTGCCGTTGTCGGGGAACTAAGTGTGTTATTTTGGAAAAAAAATTAAAAAAAAATTAACAAAAATATAAAAACTGAAATAAATAAAAAAATTAGATTAATTTTCTCTTAATTTTATTCGTATTTTTTATTTTGAATAGTTATTGTGTCTTTTTATTTCCTTAATGTTAGAATTGCATATTTTCTTTTTAACATAAAAAAAGATAGAAAATTTATTACTTTCCTTCTTGTTACAATCCACTTTTAACCTAATCAAATTTTCCTTTTAATTAACTTACCTTACAGAACCTAAAATAAAACCCTAAGACACTTTCCATAAAACATAATTAATTTAAGAAAACAAATAATAATAATAATAATACATAAATAAAAATAAAACATAAACAAGATAATTATTTTATTTCTATTCTTAGATTGACTTAGGTGGATTTATTTTCTGCAAAACTCAAAATTCTTCCATTAAGATCTCATAATTTATTAGGAAATTAGAAACCTAATCACAAAAATCTTTTTAAAAAAGTAATTAGATTAATTTTATTTGATAATTTCAAGAGCTGGACATCTGCTTGCTGCATAGCATTTTCATAATTAACTTTAAGGGCACAAACACCTAATCAAGATAAGGTAAGGATTTCATCACCCTTCCTTGGCCCACAAACCACATCCTTCATTTTGCATTAACCCAAACCTTTAACTCTAAAAATTAATTAAACGTTAGCCCCTAAGGAATTCGAGCTCAATAGGACAAGACATCCAAAAGAGTTGAACCGGATCGAGATTGACTGCTTAACTGGTGTCTAGAAAAGGAAAGGAAAGTGGTTACTTAATTGGTTCCATTCGCTTACCTAGTAAGTAACGGGGGACCCCCACAGATCTTATCCTTAACTGGCTAGTTGATCAGCTAATTTTTGACTTGAAGGGCTCCAAGGCGGTCTTGGAAGTTAGGAGCTATCTAGATCTAGGGTAAACATAGAATAGAGAGTCTAATTTTTGTTAACTTTGATTGCTAAGAATTATTAAACCCTAATTAAATTAGTCATTGCTCTTAGTTCTAGGAATCTTTTAGGATATTTTCTTTAGAACCTTCTTCTTTCTCTTCTATTAAAATAAAAAATATTAAAAAAAATGAATTATTGTTTGCTTTAGAGTCATTGTTAAGGTGTATGCTTGGTCGCCGATCGTTGCAACACAACCTTATACCCTTAGATCCTGAGATAGAAAGAACCATTAGAGTAAACAAACTCAGAATTATGGATCCTAATAACAAAAATAATCAACCACGACAGTTAAAAGAGTATTTCACTCCTTCAAGGTATACCTACTCTCCCTGCATTCAAGTGCCTCAGTAGAGGCTGTCCAATACGAAATTAAGTCAAGTGTAATCCAAATGTTACCATCTTTCTATGGACTTACAAATGAGGATCCCTATAAATACTTAGATGAATTCTTGGAAATTGCTCAACTATCAAGATTCAAAATTTCTCTGATGATGCACTTAGGCTTAAGTTATTCCCTTTTTCCTAAAAGATAAAGCTAAGTATTGGTTAAATTCATTAGACAATGTTATAATTTCAACTTGGGATCATCTTCAGAGAGAGTTTCTTAAGAAATATTTTCCTATAGGAAAAAACAAATCAAATTAGAAAGCCTAACAAGTTTCTTCCAGACAGATGGAGAAATGTTCCATAAGACATGAGAGAGATTCAAAGAACTGATTAGAAAATGTCAAATCATGCCATACCCAAATGGCAACTGATTCAATGCTTTTATGATGGTTATCAGAAAAGCATCGGCAAATGGTTGATGCTTCATGTGGTGGGACATTTATGTTAAAAAATGAACATGAAGCTTGGCAACTCTTTGAGACATTGAGTGAGAATTCATTACATCACATGCCAGTTGCTCGTCGAGACCCTCCCATAGGACCTAAAGAGGTGAAATATATGAAATAGGTCATTCTATAGATATCTATACTAAGGTAGATGAATTATCCAATAAACTTGACCGGATTCTACAAGTTGGAAACATCTCTTCCCATCTACTCAATTACATGAGGTATGCATAATTTGTTCGAGTCCAACCCATTCTATAGGTGAATGTCCAGCTGCATACCAATTTCCTAAACTTGTTCAGGAGTAAGCCACCAAGCCTAAACCCGATTGGCTCCTAGGATAGGAAATGATCTATTTGCAAATACTTACAATCCTGGCTGGCAAAATCATCCAAATTTTTCTTGGAAACCTCAACCTGTAACCAATTCATCATCGATCAGACCTAATTATCAAGAAACCAATTTTAGAAGCATGCCATATTCACAATACCCAAACATCCCACAACCTTCACCGAATAATCATCCTACTTTTGAAAACAAAGTGTTACAAGCATTGAAAGGGCTAGAAATGAATACTCAAATCTTCACTCCCATACACAATCTATTGCAAAACTAGAAACTCGAATAGGTCAATTAGCCACAGCATTCAGTAGAAGGAAGGAGGGTAAGTTACCTAGTCAGCCTATCGATAACTCGAAAGGACAATTCATGGCTGAGGGTTCCAATAGTCCTGACAAATTTTCAGAACATGCTAAATCAGTCATGACTCTAAGAAGTGGAAAAACATTGAACCCACCTGAACAAACCCAGAAAGTAGAAGTGGCTAAACCAGAAAAGAGAAGAAATGAAGAAGAAAAGGAATTCAATGATCAAGCAATCACACTAAAGCCCCATTCCCTAGTGCTTTAGAATCTCCTTTATCTTCAGATAAGAAGAATATAAAAATGAATGAGATGCTTGAGTTTATTTAAGCAAGTCCAATAAACTTACCTCTTCTCGATGCTATCAAGCAAGTTCCGGCTTATGCCAAATTTTTGAAGGATCTATGCACACAAAAACGGAAAGCAAAGTCACAAATACCAGAAAAGATCCATTGACTTAGCAAGTCAGCTCAGTTCAGCAAATAACCCCACCCAAACTAAAAGATCCTGGTACCCCGATTATATCATGTGTCATAGGAAACTTCACAATCAAAAAAGTATTACTAGATTTGGGTGCGAGTGTAAACCTTCTCCCAAGTTCAGTGTATGAGTTATTTGGATTTGGAGAATTAAAACCCACAACGATAACACTACAATTGGCAGATAGATCAGTCAAAGAACCTCA
>UESW01003605.1:28429-56960 GCA_900491605.1 Calamus simplicifolius
TTAGAGATCATGTTAATGATGGCAACATTGTATTGGAATTTGTAAACACTGAAAAACAACTCGCAGATATATTTACTAAACCTTTAGATGAATCAAAATTTTATGAAATAAGAATGGAACTTGGAATGATTGATCCATCTAATTAATTAAGTAATCATGTTTGTGACACTTGTTTGTGATTGGACATCTTGATTGAAATGTATTGATTATCTAATTCCATCTAATCAATTAAATCTTTCATGAAAATTCCTTAGAATGACCTTAATGTTTTTGTCTTCTAGTGAGTAAGTTAGCTAGGTAGTTAACTACCCACATTCCTTTTTCATGAAAGCTTGTCCACTTTATTCCACGCCACCTATCCTTTTGACCTTTTCATGGGACTATTCAAGAAAGCTAACTAACCAGGTAACCATCCAGGCACCTGACAAGCTAGCTCTTTTGAATCCTCCCTATATAAGGGCCAAATTCTTGACTCACACGTCTCCACCAAGAAAATTTTCTCATTCCACTCGCCTCATTCCAAAAACGTCTCCTTCTACTCTATTTTTCATCAAGCTTCTTCCATCTTGTAGAGGAAAAGGATGGCTCCAAAGAAGAAGGGTTCTCACTCAAGAGAAGACACAACGGATCTTCCTCGGAAAAATTCTTCTTCCTCCTCAAGATCTATATTTCCTTCTTTAACCACTCGATCTATTTCCAATGGAAGGTTAGTAGATTTCAGTTTCTTAGAAAAAGAGGGATTTAAAATAGGAAATCTCCTAGCTTCTCAAGGTTGGACTGACCTATTATCTACTAGGAAACCTATTTATCCTACTCTTGTTTATGAATTTTATGAAAATATTAGTTTTGGTGATGGAACTATTTCTTCACTTGTTAAAAATGTTAAAATTAATTTTAATAGTGATGTGCTAGGGTCAGCCCTAGGTATTCCATCCGATGGTGTCTTGACATATTTTCCTAGCGATCGAAACTTTAAAATTGCTTCTATTTTGGGCTTAGAGGATGATAATGCTCATGTAGACAATCTTGATGCTAACATGTTGAATGTTGAGAATAGATTGCTACACAGTATTATTGCAAAGATATTTGCACCTCGTGCCGGTTCATTTAATGCCATAACTGATAGGGACATAGGACTAATGTTTGACATATTAGAAGGAACTCCTTTAGATTTTCCAGAATTAATGATGGTTATAATGAAAGAAGCTGTAGGTAGATCCAAAGCCGCCTTGCCATACGGGATGTTTCTCACTTACGTATTTGAATTTCACAATGTGAAACTCAAAGGAGAAACTAGTGCATCATTGCGTCACACTGACATTTTTAATGCACACTCCCTACACCGTATGGACTATGCCAAACGTAATGGCATTTGGACCAAGATTAGAACCAGAACTGCTGATAAAACTATCTCTCAACCTACAAACTTAATTCCATCCGATCCTCCTCCACCAGTTTGTTCTCCTCCAAATTTCTTTAATTACGACTTCAATCAACCTAATCAATTTTTAGCTGCTATGAATGAGTCAAACCCGTTTCTTAATGATCATCCGGACATTCCAGAATCTTCCACTCATTATACCAATCAAAATCAAAATTCACCCTTCCTACTGTTTTGATTAGTCAAGATCAAATCAAACAAATTGTTCATGATCTTTCCATTGCACTTTCAAATAGGAGTACCAGTGATAGTAACTCTTCCGTCAACAATGACCTCTCCTTGGTACCCCATATTTCTTCTGTGTTTGAAACTCTTAATCATATGTCAACTATTGTGAAGCAACTTGTGCATGATGTTAGTGTGCTCAACAGTCGTGTGTTCTTTCACAACGACACTTCAGTGGATTGTATTAAGAAAGACGTTGAGCAATTGAAATCCCAGTTTGAAGATGTTGTAACCAAGGCTGAATGGGTAACACACCAGATGAGGACCAATGACAGCACAACGAAGGATGCCGCGAATGCTCTTGACCACCTGAATGCATCCACCGTGAAGATGAGCAATTTGCTGGAAATTCAGATTGGTCTTGCTGCTGCTTCTGCCCCTGGAGCTTCATTCTCTCATTCTCATCTTTGGACGCCGCCTTCTCAACCTAATGACGTACCCGGATCATCCACTCGACCTGAAGGCTCTTCCAAGCAACCTAAAGTCATATCTTCTGATGATGAATGATGATGTATTCTATGTTTGATCTATGTTGTCATGTCATGTAATATGTTTTCTATGAATGACTGAATTATGATTTCTGCTTGATATATTGCATCTTTATCTTCATAAATTGTGTTGAATTATTGCATATTCTGAAAATTTCTTTTTGATCAATGACAAAAAGGGGGAGAAGAATAATGCATAAATTAAAATTTAGGGGAAGAGAATCACTTCATATATTCAAGGGAGATTAATATATTTAGGGGGAGATTATATTTTGAATGCTGATTATGTATGCTGAATGATTTATGCTTAATAATTTTGTATGTTTTTGTCATCATCAAAAAGGGGGAGATTGTTGAGATTGTTGACCCTTGAATTGATTTTGATGATTACAAAACATTTAATTGACTCTTAAATTAAATTATGATTATGTATTGATTTCTTATTATTTTTATTGCTAGAATTTTTCCTGCAATGAATTTTATGTGAAGTTCCTTGCCCTTGCCTTTGCTAGCTAGCTTCCTTCCATGCTAGTTAGCTATTTTTTTCTCCCTGGCCAGTTAGCTAGCTAACTTGCTCAGCTAAGAATGGTTTTAGCTAGTGCAAAAGCTAACTGGCCTAGCTGGGAAGCTAAGCCTAGGTTCATCCTTGGCCGAATGCTTTGGGAGTTAGCTTGCAAGCTAACATTTACGCATGAAAATAGCTAGCTTGTTATTAGCTATTTCATCCTAGTTAGCTAACAAGCTAACTAGCTTTTGCATGATAGAATACCTTTTAAATAGCTAGCTTAGTTAACTTCCCTCCCTTTTCAAATCAGCCGCATGAATTCAAAGAGTTAGCTCACAAGCTAACTATCTTTTTATCATGGCTTCACACCTTTATGGATAGCTAACTTATGAGTTAGCTGGATGACAAGAATTCCTTTTCATGAAACCATCTCCCGTAGCTTTTATTGAGAAAGCTAGCTTACAAGCTAACCATCTTTTCATGTTCCCTTTGGGAGTTAGCTTATAAGCTAACTATCTTTATTGTTTTCATGGCTTGGGAGTTAGCTATTTTGAATGAATTTTTGAGTTAGCCTTAGCATTTTAACTATTTTAGTTAGCTTTTTGTTAGCCATTGCTAGTTAGCTATCTTTATGGGATGGCTTTCCTTTGCTACCAAGCTAACTTACTTTTTCTTGCATGAATTTCAGCCGCACTTTGGTGAAAAGTAGCTAGCCATAGCTAGCTTTCCCTCCTTTTGCTGATCCCTTCTTGCCGTGGCTTTTGGAAGAGTTAGCTAGCTTGGGAAAAGCTAGCTTAGCTGGCTCTCCTTTTCCCATTCATGGCCGGACGTTCCTTTTGGGAGTTGCTGAAAATTTATTTCATGCTCTCTCTCTCTCTCATTTAATGCTCTTTCTCTCTCTCATTTCTATTTTGATGAATGCTGACCGTTTCTTTTGATTATGGACAGGAATCCCTCACTAGCAATGGGTTTAATGCTTTCATCATTTGGGAAAATATTTCAAACGGTTTTTTTCTTCCCGTTTTTCTTTTCTTCTATTTACCAATGAATCTAACGGATAGTTTTTTGATTGGTTTAAATAGAGATGTTCAGAAGAAAACCTTGACGAAATCTTTACATTTTTGACACATCAAGAATACAAAAGAGAGAAAAGAAAGAAATCAAAAGAGAGTGCTTATTGCTTACAACTTTCGGATCTTGAGAAGCAAGTCTTTGTGCTGCGAAGTTTCATCCTTCAACACTTGCTCAAAAATCGTCCAAGCCTTTGAAGCAAGATTCAAATCTCAGCTGCGTCGACATTCTACATTTGCTGCTGGTTATTGCTTCTAAAAATTGTAAAGTTCTTATTTGAATATCTGCTCATATTTGGAGCTATCTGTTATTCTTTGATAAATCTTGTATTAGGGTTAGAGATAACCCTAGTTTCTTGATTGGTTTCCTTGTACCATTAAAACAAGAGGACTAGCCGGGAAGGCTAGGGGATTGGCTTCCTTGTGCCAGTAAAACAAGAGGACTAGCCGGGAAGGCTAGGGGATTTGGCTGCCTTGTGCCGTGAAAACAAGAGGACTAGCCGGGGAAGGCTAGGGGTTGTAATCGTTGTGATACGATTAGTGAAATTCCCAAGGGTTTTTGGGGAGTGGATGTAGGAGCCGAGTTTGGCACCGAACCACTATAAACCTGCTGTGTTTGTGTTTGATTGATCTGTGTATTTTCTATTTGTGCACTCCACTACACCGCTGCAAATTAACTTTTGATTAAGCACATATCTGCGTTAGTCAATATCATCCATTGAATTAATTTTTAAAATACCCAATTCACCCCCCTCTTGGGCTACTACGTCTGGGCAACAGAAGCCATCATCCGATCGTGCCGTAGAGGATTCCAGGAGATCTGCTGTTCACGTCCGACTGTTCCCAGGAGCTTTGGATCGTGGGTTTATTTTATTGCTATTTTATTACCTTCTTCATATTAGAAATTAAAACTCTTCTATTTTAGATTTTAATATGCACTCTTGAATTTATTGAAATAAAATTTCTATTCATGTTAAATTGTTATTAAATTTTATTTAAGTAAAAATAATTTAGACTGATTTATTCTTAAAAGAGACGGGCCGTGATCTATGGGTACGAGCCGTGCTCTAATAAGATAAACCATATCTTATTATTTTGCACTATTAATTATCTACTTAGTTATGTATTTAATTAAATTTATAAATTATTTCAAGATAATCACTAAGTCCCTGTGGAATCGATCCCTTACTCTCGCTATCCTAATAGTGAAATTAAGGTGTTTAAATCGTCGCGCTACGACACGCATCAGGTTATAAGGACTTTGACCAATATCAAACATGTCCCGGAGTTGAAGAAGAATCTAATTTCTTTGGACTACCTGAAGAAGCATGGGTATGCTTTTGGAAGCCAGTCGGGGAGTGGATGTTTGAGGATAACCAAGGGTGCATTAGTGGTGATGAAAGGGAGAAGGTTGGAAAATAATCTCTATTAGATGAAAGGCTCAGTGGTCATAGATGGTGCAGAGGTGCTAGCAGCGACACAGGAGGAACAGTTGGTCTATAAACTATGACACTATCGAATGGGACACATGAGTGATCAAGGGCTTATAGAACTCAGTAAAAGAGGTCTAATTCTAGCACTTAAGAAGGAGGACAATGACATCTATGAGCCCTGTATTTATGGCAAACAATATAGGGTGAGATTTGCCAGCAGTTCCAAGCAGAGTGAAGGTATTCTAGAACTAGTTCACTCGGATGTATGGGGACCGGCCCCTGTGTCAACCAGAGGTGGGGCTAAGTATTTTTTAACTTTTATTGATGACTACTCTAGGAAGGTATGGGTATATCTGATAAGAAAAAATCAGAGGTATTGTTTGGTTTAAAGCTTGGAGAGTTGGTGTTGAAAAGGAGACAGGAAAACCAGTGAAGTGTTTGAGATCTAATAATGGAGGGGAGTACACAAGCAATGAATTCAGAAGCTACTGTGAGGAAAATGGGATCCAACGCCATTACACAGTGAGGATGACTCCTCATCAGAATGGTGTGGCAGAGAGGATGAATCATACATTGACAGAAGGCTAGGAGTTTGAGGCTACAGGCATCACTGCCCAAGGTCTTTTGGGGTGATGCAATTATGTTCTCTGATTTTCTTGTTAATAGGTCCCCTAATAGAAAACTTGATGGAGGCATTCCAGAGGAGATCTAAAGTGGAAAGAAGGTAGAGCTTGGACACTTAAGGATTTTTGGTTGCCCAGCCTATGCACATGTGGAGGCAACTGAAAGGAGCAAGCTGGACCCAAAATCACAAAGGCTGATCTTCATCGGGTATCCACAGGGAGTTAAAGGATATTTGCTATGGAGTTTAGATTCACAGAAGTGTATCATCAGTAGAGACATCATTTTTGATTAGAAGAGCATCTTGAAGAGGTCAGAGATTGCAGATGGAGCTGAAAAGGCTGAACAAGATAGTAGTGGACAGCATTGGCTGACAAGTGATGTACCTTCTATTTCTACTTCAAAATGTACTTCTTTTGAGGTGGAGTTTGGTATGAATGTTCCAATACATGTAAAGGATCAGTCAAGAGAGCCATTAATCCAAAAGGAGGTACAGGTGGAGTCACGCACTTCAGCTTTAAGAGATGATTAAAGGGGTGTGGCACTGCACAAGGGAAAGCATACCATCATCAAACCTGCTCGGTATCGCATTGATGAGATGATTTTTATGCTCTCATCACTGCAAATGAAGATCCAGAGACCTTCTAAGAAGCCATGGAAAGTTCAAAAGAGAGTCATGGATGCAGGCCATGATGGAGGAGATGAAGTCCCTGGAAAAGAACAAGACATGATAGCTAGTGGATCTACCTAGAGATGCTCGGGCCATTGGTTCAAAATAGGTGTTCACAAAGAAGGAGGCACCTTCAGAGCAAGGTGGAGTCAAATACAAAGCAAGGCTTGTTGCTAAGGGGTTCTTACAGAGAGAGGGAGTGGACTACATAGAGGTATTCTCTTCAGTGGTACGTCATGCTTTAATTCGTGTGTTGTTATCTCTTGTAGCACAACATGGTATGGAGTTGCAGTAGATGGACGTGAAGATGGCTTTCTTACATGGGAGTTTGGAGAAGATGATATACATGAAGCAACCAGAGGATTTCAAGGAATCTAGATTGGAAAAAAAAGTATGTCTACTAAAGAAATTGCTTTATGGTTTAAGCAGTCACCCCGTCAGTGGTACAAAAGGTTTGACACTTTTATTTGGGCCTTGGATTTTCTAGATGTAAACATGATACTTGTGTCTATGTGAAAGATGTGGATGAGGTTGATGCACTATATTTCCTTCTGTATGTGGATGATATGCTCATTGCCAGAAAGAGTGTTGAAGCAGTGAATGGACTGAAATCTGCTTTATCAACAGAATTTGAGATGAAGGATTTGGGGTCAGCTAGGAAGATACTTGGGATGGAAATTTACAGGGATAGGACCAAGGGAATTCTACACTTGTCATTGGGTGGATATATTCAGAAGGTATTGGAGAGATTTGGGATGGATGAGGCCAAACCAATTGGAATACCTTTGGCTAGTCATGCGTCTCTTTCAAAGTTACAGAAGCCCCAAACAGATGAAGAGAAAAGTACATGGAGAGAGTTCCATATGCCTGTGCCGTGGGCAGCATTATGTATGCTATGGTGTGTTGCAGACCTGACATTGCACATGCAGTGAGCCAGGTGAGCAAATTCATGGCGAAACCAGGGAAGGAGTACTGGAAGGCACTCAAGTGATTTTGAGGTAACTTTAGGGAACTCATGGACTTGGTCTATTTTTGGGTAGCAAGAAGGACCTAAGGAGAAATCTAATATCCCAAGTAAGTCATTAGGTTCATTGGAATGGTTTGTGGATGTAAATTTTGTAGGTGATCTGGATATAAGAAGGTCTACCACAAGGTATGTATTCAGCATGTATGGTGGATTAATTTCTTGGAGATCAACCCTTCAACCTATTACAGCTTTGTCTACAACAGAAGCTAAGTATATAGGGATTACAGAGGCTGCCAAGAAGGCTCTTTGGTTGAAGAGACTCATCATGAAAATGAGGATAAAGCAGGGTACAGTATTGCTACATAGTGATGGTCAGAGTACCCTGCAGTTGGCTTAGAACCCAATCTATCATGCATGCACAAAGTATATAGATGTAAGGTATCACAGAATCAGAGAATTGATGGAAGAATGTGAAGTGAAGCAAGTAAAAGTTCATACAAAGAAGAACCAGGCATATGCACTTATGAAGACTCTTCCACGGGATAGCTTTCTCTTATGTGTGACACTGATGGATCTGATGGAATGTGCAGATTTTTTAGCATCTTTGAAGCACCAAGATGGAGATTGTAGATCCTGATGTGGTACTCTAAAGCTTAAATCCTAGGGTGGAGGTTTATAGGCTCCACATGTTTAAGGCCCAGGTTGTTGGGTCTTGAGGGGGCTAGTCTATCATTAGGCTGGGTTTGGGCCCAAGGTCTGGGTTTGGGCCCAAGATGTGGGTTGGTCCAAGGAAATTTTTTAGGATTTATTATCCATATAATAAGGCACCGGTTCATATGTGGTGTTGATTTTATTTTGATGGCCGTCATGGGGACGGGTTTGATATAGTCAAATAACGATGATGATTATAGATGAATGAAAGAAACTCTTTTCTCCCAAGAACAAGCTATCCCTCTCCTTTCCTATCTTATGCACGTCTTTCTCTCTTTTTCACACATAGATGCCCTAGATTTCTAGGGTTTTATTGCTGTCATCTCTGCCCTAGCCATCTTCTTGGAACCGCCTCTCTCAAGAAAGGAGAAGGAAGAAACCCTAGCAGCACCTTCTCCTTGGGTAGCGTCTCTTGATTTTCTGGATTAGATCTGAAGGTTCACATGAGGAAGAAGAGGGGCCACAACCCTCTCTTACAATCTTGGGGCGCAAGAAACCAAAGAAAATCCTAGTTGCTAATCAATCTAGGAAGATTACCAAGATCAAGATTTAAAATTCTGCTACAGAATTTCAGCAGGATATCATCTCACTTCCGCATCTCTACATGACTTGGGGCTGGTCGAATGCGTGCTATACTCCAAGGGTAGAAATAGGATGATCCACTCTTCATCATTGTCAGAAGCAATTATAGGAATAGGAACCAACTCCTCTTCAGCAAGAATAGTAGGATCCAACTCCTCCTCAAAGATAAAGTCTCTAACCTTATTTTCCCTCCAAACTCAATATCCTCAAAGAACATTATATTTTTTGTCTCAAAATTATCCTTGATTTAGGATCATAAAACTTGTAGCCTCTGGATCGCTCGGAATACCTAACAAAATAGCTACTCACTGTCATGGAGTCCAGTTTTTTTTCATGTAGCCTATAAGGCCTTGCCTCAGCTGGATATCACCAAACATAAAAATGCTTTAGATTGGGCTTTCATCCTATCCAAAGCTCATAAGGTATTTTGACAACTGCTTTAGTTGATACTTTGTTCAGATTGTAGGCTACTATTTTTAGGGCTTTTTTCTAGAGTAACTTCGAAAAGGTTAAATGACTATCATACTCCTTACCATATCTTTAAGAGTGTGATTTCATCTTTCAGCTATACTATTCATGCTAGGTGACCCCAGCATGGTGTATTATGGGACAATCCTGCATTCCTCTAAAAATTTAGGAAAAGGCCTCAAATGTTGTTCATCTGAATCATCATATCTGTCATACTATTTATCACCATGGTTAGATCTGATTCCTTTAATTCTTTTATCAAGTTAAAGCTCAACCTTTGCTTTAAATGATTTGAACATGTCCAAAACTTAGGACTTTTCATAAATAAGAAATAGATATGCATATCTAGAATAATATAAATGATACAAAATATTATTGATCATTCCAAGAAGGTGTAGAAAATGATCCACATATATCTATATGTATCAACTCTAAGACATCCATAGTTTTATATGCACCCAATTTCTTTGTTTTGGTCTGTTAGCCCTTAATGCAATCAACATAGATATTAAAATTTATAAAATCAAGTAAATTCAAAATTTTATCTGACCCAAATCGTTCAACTCTATTTCTAAATATGTGACCTAAGTAGTTGTGCTATAATATTTTTGAATTTTTATTACAAATTTTATGCTTAGTACCTCGTGATTCCATGTTTAAGGTTTCATTATAAGAAACTACATTATCAAGCAAATATAGATTGTCATACATCACAAGAGCATCATAAGAGAACTGGTTCCAACAATATTTGAATTTAAAGAAAGACTAAACTGATTATTTTCAAATGAACAACAATATCCCAATTTGTCCAAAGCAGAAATAAAAACCAAGTTTCGTCTAAATGGTGGTATAACAAAAGTATCTTTAAAATCCAAATAGTAACTAGAACTTAATAACAATTTAAAATGCTCAATTATTTCCACATCTACTAACTTGCCATCTCCTACATAAATACATCTTTCAATATCAGTTGGCCTTTGATAGCTTAAGCAATCCTGCATTAAAACATCGATGTTAGTAGTAGCATCAGAATCCAACTACCAAGTGTTTCTAGTTATTGAAGCTATATTCATTTCAGAGTAGACCAAATTAAGAAATGTACCTTTTTTTTACGCCATGCATGATACTTGGGATATTTATTCTTCATATGTCCAAGCTTGTTGTAGAAGAAATAACTGTTCTTATTTTATTTTGTTCTTTGTTGGACCCTTAGCAGCTTTATTCTTTCTTTTCTTGCCTTTATCCATCCATCCTTTCTTAGAGGTGTTTACCAAGTGAGCACTTTCGGTCTTCTCTTGCTTCATTCTCTCTTTCTTTTGCACACAATATGAAATGAGAACGTTAAGAGTTTATTTCTCCTTCTAGCAGTTATAACTAATCTTAAATTGACTGAACTGGTTAGGAAGAAAGATCAGTACTAGATGCACAAGCAAGTCTTCTTATATTTTAAGCTTTAGTGCCTTTTGCTTTGAAGCAGACATTTCCATAATGTACTCCCATATGCTTTCTTTGCCCTTATACTTCATGAAAATCAAGCTCTTCAAGATTATGCTTGTTTTCTCCTTTGGCAAAGCATTTCTTAATCTCAACAAGAAAATTCTTGGCACTGGTAATCCCTTCGGATACCGCACCACTAAAAGTTTTAGGTATATCGTGCTTGATGATCATGAGACTCATGCTGTTAGAGCGATTCTATTTTTCATATTTATTCCTCTTATTAGAGGTACTAAATGCCATAGAAGGAATGGGTTGCTCAATCCTTAAGGTCTATATTCTATAATAGTTTATATAAGTTATAGTTAGCCAATTATATAAAAAAGTTTGAGAGCCGATTGATTCCTCAATTGTTCTAGATGACAGGCAAAACGCGAACTCAGCTATTTTTATTTGATTGATGTTTGAGTTCATCAAGAACCAGCTTGAATTTAAAAATATAATTATATATACATGAAGGCACAGTCGAACGCGTTTGCTGCATGTGGGTTGGTGATGGTGAGTGCTAGCTGGATAGATTTTGCCACTCTGTTTTTCCCATCATATTTCTCAAACTATACAATTATATGCATAAATAATGTTATGCATGTATGTAGACATGCCTTTGCGATAGTAAAAACAGAGAGAGAGAGAGAGAGAGAGAGAGAGAGAGAGAGAGAGAGAGAGAGAGAGAGAGAGAGAGAGAGAAACAAAATTTTTTCAATTTTTGTTGAGATTACATCGTGAAGACCCAGATTACATTACGTACTGTTTCGGCCCTGAGGACGAAGTAGGCCTTTCTTAGGCTACGGTCAAACGAGGACGAAGGAGCCCTGCAACAAAATAAAGCAAGCACACGGAGAAGGGACGAGAAAGGACTGAAGTAGGTCAGGTGGCGGCTTGTTAGGCTATTTAACAGCAATAATATTGATTTCGATGACACCCAGGAGTATATGAGACGGCTGCGAGGAGACCGGTCCCATCCTGTCCCCTATTGGCTCGGATGTGGTGCTACGGGCCTCGTAGCCGATAACAGCCTTCTGCCTCTTATCAACTGGAGCCTCTCTATTGGCCTGAGGATCATCCCTTTGGGCCGGCTCAGTAGTCGAGGGGTCTGGGCGCTCAGTCGCCTGGCTGACATGAGCCCTTGACTCCTCTAGCCACGTACCTGCAGTCTGGCCGGCAGACTCCGGCGGGGGCAGCGGTGCAGGAGATCGTCGTGGCGGCAGCGGAGTAGGCGACCGTCGTGGAGGCCGTGGCGATGATTGTGGAGGAGACCGACAAGGAGGAGGTGATGGAGTAGGGAGCGTGGTGACGTCCGGCGGCAGCGGAGTAGGCAACCGTCATGGAGGCCGTGGCAATGATTGCATAGGAGATCGACAAGTAGGGGGCGACGGAGTAGGACGCTTGGGAACGTCCCGGGGGGCAGGTGGCGATTGGGATCGAGCCCTTTTTCTCGACCCCTCAGCTCTGTCATCTTGCCCTTTTCTCTTCTTAAGGGCGGCTTTGTGAAAGGCCCCGGCCGGGATGTTGATCTTCATAGCTGCACGAAAACGAATGTGTAAAAAAAAAAGAAAAAAAAGAAGAGAAAGAAAGAAGAGAGAGAGAGGGGATCGACATGAGGCCACCATCCAGGAAGAAGGAAGTGCAGCGACTAACAGGGAGGATAGCGGCTCTAAGCCGTTTCCTCTCCAAATCGACCAAGAGATGCTTGCCTTTCTTCAAGGCCCTAAAGAAAATGAACAGCTTCGAGTGGATGGACGACTGCCAAAAAGCCTTCGACGGGTTGAAGGCTTTCCTGTCCTCTTCGCTGCTCCTATCCAAGCTAATAGACGGGGAAAGTCTCTTCCTCTACTTAGCTGCTTCTTCGGAAGCCGTTAGCTCAGTCCTGGTGCGTCTCGACACCGACGGAACCCAGAGACCCATCTATTATGTGAGTAAGGTCCTTCATGATGCAGAAGTTAGATACTCCAAGACAGAGAAAGTTATTTTCGCCCTGATAGTTTCTGCCCGGCGCCTCCGCCCATACTTTCAAGCTCATCCTATCGTGGTGCTCATGGATCAGCCCCTTCGAGCCATCCTGGCTCGTCCGGATACCTCAGGCCAACTTGCCAAGTGGGCCATTAAGCTAAGAGAGTTCGACCTCTCCTTCCAGGCACGATCGGCTCTGAAGTCCCAAGTTTTAGCTGACTTCCTAGTTGAATGCACTTGGGCGGAGGAGGCGACTGAAGAGGTTGCCAAGGAACAACGCGAGCCCGAACCAAACGGTGATGGAGAAACTTAGATCCTTCATGTGGATGGCGCATCAAACTCTCAAGGAAGCGGCGCCGGCCTCATTCTCGCTGGGCCAGGAGGAGAGAGGATAGAATGCGCCCTACGGTTTCTATTCGAGGCCACCAACAATCAAGCTGAATACGAAGCCCTGTTGGCCGGATTAAGGCTAGCCCAGGAGTTTGGAATAAGGCGTCTCAGAGCTTTCACAGACTCGCAACTCGTCTTCGGGCAAATCAACGGAGAATACGAGGCGCATGACCATGTTATGACTCAGTACTTGAGCAAGGTTCAGCTTTTGATCTCCCCGCTACCTTACTTCAGTATCAGTTACATTTCCCGGAGCAAGAATGCCAAGGCCGACATCCTCTCTCGTCTGGCTACCTCTGCCGATGGCATGGCAAGGGATGCTTACATTGAATATTTAGAAAGGCCAGCATAGAGGATAGCGAGGAAGTCCTCCCGCTCACCAAGAGCCCACATGGATGGATGCCTACGTCCTCTATCTCACTGATGGCACACTCCCTGATGACCGCAACGAAGCCAGGCTGCTCAAGTGGAGGGCCTCCAAATTCATCCTTCTCGATGGGCATCTATACAGAAGGTCATTCTCCTACCCCCTGCTCAAGTGTGTAGGACCCGCCGACGCCGACTACATCCTCAGAGAAATCCATGAGGGCATCTGTGGAAATCATCTGGGGGCAGATCCTTAGCCCAAAAGGCTCTCCGTTAGGGATACTTCTGGCTCACTATGAGGGAGGATGCGGCTAAATTAGTTCAGAAATGCGATGGTTGCCAGCGCCACGCACACATCCAACATCAACCATCTACCCCGCTGAACCCGCTCTCAGCCCATGGCCTTTCGCTCAATGGGGAATGGACATCTCGGGCCATTCCCCCCAGCTTCAGGGCAACGAAGTTCTTGCTAGTCGCCATCGACTACTTCACCAAATGGGTCGAGGTCGAGGCACTGGCCAAGATCACTGAAAGCAAAGTCAAAGCTTTCTTTTGGAAGTCGATCATATGCCGATTTGGCCTGCCTCACACCCTCGTCAGACAACGGCCGCCAATTCAACAATGAAGCATTTAAAGCCTTCTGCGACGAGCTAGGCATTCATCACGATTCACTTCTGTCGGCCACCCCCAAACCAACGGAGAGGCCGAGGTATGAACCGCACCATCCTTAGAGGACTCAGAACCGGCTAGACGGTCCAAAGGTCGGTGGGTGGAGGAGCTCCCCAGTGTGATATGGGCTACCACACGACCCCCAGAGCCCCGACGGGTGAGACTCCCTTCAGTCTTGCCTTCGGATCCGAAGCCGTCATTCCGTCGAGATCGGACTACCCAGTCCACGCGTGGAGTCCTTCAGTGAGGAAAACAACTCCGCACTGATTCGGGCTAATTTGGACTTCATCGACGAGGCGCATGATCGGGCGAGGCTGCGCATGGCGACCTTTCGTCAGCGAGCGGCCAAGTACTACAATGCTCGAGTTCGTCTCAAGGTTTTTCGCCGCGGAGACTTGGTTTTGAGAAAAGCTGAGGTTTCAAAGCCTACAGAGGGGGCAAGCTATCCCCCAACTGGGAGGGCCCTTATCGTGTCGCCGAGACACTCCACCGGGGGGCATACAATCTAGAAGAACTCAATGGACAACCCATTCCATGTACCTGGAATGCGGATAACCTCCGCCAATATTATCAATGATGTATTCCCCTGGGGCATAAGCAATAAAGGAGGTCCCTTCTGACGGCCTACTCTCCCTGCACCCAAGGACCAAGTCTCTCAAAAGGAGCTCACCGGCATCGCGGCTAATGGGACACCACTCGGCCCGGCACGGCGGTGCCCCCGAGTCGGTTAAGACCCTAACATCTCCGTACCGGTCGAGTCGCCCTTCATATGGCACACAAACCCCTGAGCGGTTCAAAAGGAGCTCGCCGGCATCGTGGCTAACAGGACACCACTCGGCCCCGGCACGGCGGTGCCCCGAGTCGGTTAAGACCCTAACAGCTCCGTACCGTCGAGTCCCCTCAGGCGGCACACAAACCCTGAGCGGTTCAAAAGGAGCTCACCATCGCGGCTAACGGGACACCACTCGGCCCCAGCACGGCGGTGCCCCGAGTCGGTTAAGACCCTAACAGCTCCGTACCCGGTCGAGTCGCCCTTCAGGGCACACAAACCCCTGAGCGGTTCAAAAGGAGCTCACCGGCATCGGGCTAACGGGACACCACTCGGCCCCGGCACGCGTGCCCCCGAGTCGGTTAAGACCCTAACAGCTCGTACCGGTCGAGTCACCCTTCAGGCGGCACACAAACCCCTGAGGCAGTTCAAAAGGAGCTCATCAGCATTGCGGCTAACGGGACACCACTCGGCCCCGGCACGGTGGTGCCCCGAGTTGGTTAAGACCCTAACAGCTCCGTACCCAGTCGAGTTGCCCCTCAAGCGGCACAAAACCCCTGGCAGTTTAAAAGGAGCTCGTCGGCATCGGCTAACAGACACACTCGGCCCCAGCACGGCGGTGCCCTCGAGTCGGTTAAGAGCCTAACAGCTCCGTACCCGATTGAGTCGCCCCTCAGGCAGCACACAAACCCTTGAGGTGATTCGAAAGGAGCTCACCGGCATCGCGGCTAACAAAACACCACTCGGCCCCGGCACGGCGGTGCCCCCGAGTCGGTTAAGACCCTAACATCTCCGTACCCGGTCGAGTCACCCCTCAAGCGGCACACAAATCCCTGAGGCGGTTCAAAAGGAGCTCACCAGCATTGCGGCTAACGGGACACCACTCGGCCCTGGCACGGCAGTGCCTCCGAGTCGTTTAAGACCCTAACAGCTCCGTACCCAGTCGAGTCGCCCATCAGGCGGCACACAAACCCCTGAGGCAGTTCAAAAGGAGCTCACCGGCATTGCGGCTAACGGGGCACCACTCGGCCTTGGCACGGCGGTGCCCCCGAGTCGGTTAAGACTCTAACAGCTTCGTACCCGATCGAGTCGCCCCTCAGGCGGCACACAAACCCCTGAGGCGGTTCAAAAGGAGCTTGCCGGCATTGCGGCTAACGGGACACCACTCGGCCCCGGCACGGCGGTGCCTACAAACCGGTAAGACCCTAACAGCTCCGTACCCGATCAAGTCGCCCCTCGGCGGCACACAAACCCCTGAGGTGGTTTAAAAGGATTGCCGGCACCGTAGCTAGCAGGACACCCCTCGACCCTGGCACGATGGAGCTTCTCCTAATAGCTCCATATGCGTTCAGGTCGCCCTTCACATGGAACCCAGACCATGAAGATAGCTCCAGAAGGCTCCATGTGGCCCTCACAGACTCCGAGTCGGCCGGCTCAGCCACAGCCTTTCCCGGTCGACCCTGACTGATCCAGGCACCTTAAACACTGACCGAGTCAGCGTAAGCCTCCCCCGGTCAACCCCACTCGTCCTTGGCACCCTCGCGACGGCTGAATCAGTCTCAACCATCTCTGGTCAGTCCCAATGCCTCCAAAATTAATCTTGGCATCAAGTCGCCCATGGATCTTTCCAACCCTTTAGAAGATTCATACGCAAATGAGTCTCCTTTCAAACGGTCTACAGCATCATGAGGCCTCTTGAGTAATCTTCCACATGGCCGCTTACATTCCAGGGATGCATTCGAACATCATCCAGTCCAAAGTCGCAGTTCGGCTGCAGCATGGTCAACATATGCAACATTTGAAGCTAAGAAAATGTTTCAGAAGATGCAACATTCGGCCATGACATTCTCAACATATGTGATTCAGTCAGGGGAAGTAAAGACATAGTTAGGCGCTTTTCCCAAAAGAAGAAGGAACAGATAGAGCAAAGTTTGATAAAAAATTCTTCTTTAATAGTAATCAAGAAGAGGTACAAAATTGAGAAGCTTTGACAGAAAAGTTTCTTCATTAACAGTCAAGGGTAAGTACAAAATTGGGCCTGAGGCCGGTTACACAAGATAAAGAAGAAAAATGGACAGTGGGTCTTCAAGGCTTGCTGGGGTTGGGCTTCTTCTCGTCCTCTTTCTCTGCTGGCTCCTCGTCAGGCTCCCCAGGCCGGATGTCTTCAAGTTCGGCAACATCGATCTCAAGGGCCGTAGATACTTTGACCTTACACATCTCGAAGCCTTAAACATAAGCATCGAGGCTGGCCTCGATGACTTCCTGCTTGAACTCCGGTGAGGCCTTGTAATTGGAGACGGCCTGCCCCGCCTCGGCTTCAGCCACTGCGCTTTGGCCTCGGTCTCCTTGGCTCGCGCCTCGGCCTCCCAGGCCCTGTCCTTGGCTTCTTCGGCACGGGCACTAGCCTCATCGGCACAGGCCACCGCCCCGGCCTTCTCCGAGACCGCTTCCGCTGCTGCTTTCTCCGCAGCAGCGGCCCTCTCCCCTGCGGCCCGGACCTCCTCCTCGGTGCTTTGGAGCCGTCGGGTCAGCTCTTCATTCTTCGCCGCGGCGGCCTTTGACCTTTCTGAGGCCAACTCCATTTTGGCCTCGGCTACGGAGGCCCGGCTCTCCATCTCCCTTAGGCGGCCGGCCACGCTCTCCTCCCGGGCCGAGGCCTCTTGATGAAGGTGAGCAAGGCTTTCGGCCTGCGCCATGCTCTCCTTCTTATACTTGTCGGCCCTCGCCAGGGCTTTGATCATCGTGTTCGAGGAGTGGGCAGTGCCTCACGAAGACCAATTGCGCGTTGGCCATCCGTAGCAGAGGAAACATGTTAGCTGTGGAAAAAAAAAAGCATTGGAAAAAATGAGGAAGATTCAAAAAGTACCTGGACAACGGTGACCATGACCATATCCAGGAGTGCGGAGTGACTCAATCCCCGCATCTCCTCTTCGAACTCAGCGGTCCGAACTCCCGACAGGAGGCGGGAGGCTTGTGCAGCGTCCGCCATCGTAATGATTGTAGGGACCAGCCGTGTCTGTCCCTCCTGCAGACCTTCGGCTTGGGGGCGGGCCGGGCGACGGGCCGGTTGAGGGGATGAGCTCCTCGGCTCACCCCTCTGCTTCTCGGTCACCTCCGCCCCATCCTGGGCCTTCCTGGTGACTCGCTCCCCCTCACCGGCAGTTGGGGGAGCACTCTCCCTCCCCATCTCTGCAGCAGCCAGGGGCCGACGGCGATGGTAACCCGTCCCGCCTCGGGCACACCGGCGGCGGCGGGGGCTTCCTCCTCATCCAAGACCACCACCATCATTTCGGTGGTGGCCGGGATCTCCCCTTCTTCAACTTCAGCCCTAGCTGGCTTCGGAGCCACTCCTACGACCAGCTTCTTCCCAGCCGGCTCCTCCGTAGGCGTTGGGGCCGTGAGGGCTGCGGCTGGCTCGGCTGGCTCCCTTCTCCGAATTCTTTTCGCTGGCCTGGATGACTCTCCGGTCGCTTGCCTCTTCTGCCTCAGGATGGCCTCGAAATCATTGGCGGAAACCTTCATTGCTGCACAGAAAAGAATAATGGGCATTAGTGGTGACATACAGCAAATCGAAGGACAGGACAGAAGGATTCAGGCGTCAAGCTCACCGGTCACCGGGGCTAACTCGGCTTCTACCAGGTTCTCCTCAGACAGGAGTTCCTTGTAGCCGAGAATTTGGCAGTTGGACAGTTGGGTGAATAGTTCCTTATCCCTATCCCTTACGGAGGAATCATCGTTGGAGATAGTGTCTGGCTCCCTCCAAGCGGCCCTTACCCCCTCGACGTGGGCAAAAAGAAATCTAGGTTTCCACCCCCTAACTTTGGACGGGAGGCCTAAGGGGAAAGCCCTACTCGGCCTGGCGGTAAATGCCCACCAGGCCCCCTCACCTTGACGGCGGAGCTTATAGAAAGCTCGGAACAGAGATAGCCCTGGGCGGGCCCCCTCAAAATGACAAAGAATGATAAAGGCATAGATGATCCGAATCGAGTTCGGAGTCAACTGTGCCGGCACTAACCTATACCTATCTAAGAGGTTAAGAAAAAAAGGATGGAAGGGAAGGCGCAGCCCACACCGGAAGAACTCCTCGTATAGAGCGACCCGACCTGAATAGTCAGAGGTCACCCTATCTTCGGGCCCCGGCGCGGACAGGCCAATGAAGTCGAGGACCAAGTATTTAGCCCTAACGGCCTCTACGTCCTTAGAGGTCATGGTTGAGGCCACCCCCGCTGGACCCGCTGGATCAGAACTCACCGCCGGAGGAAGCGCCGGACGGCGAGAGGACACGGAGACTGCCCTAATAGGAGGACCGGAGGTGGACGGAGGTCCTATCGCCCCCGATTGGTTGCGGATGACGACGCCACCCACCGGCCGAGGCATTTGGCTACTAGCTACAGGGGCCTGGTTTCACTGCTAGATTGGGAAGACTCTTCTACAGATCTCTTGCCCTCCCTAATGGCACTGCGGTCCATAGGTGAAGTAAGGGATGAAACTAACCTAGGAATTGGAAGGACTCAAGTCGCAGAAGAACTCAGGGAAGAAGAAAGTTGAAGAAAGCAATGGCAGTGTAAAGGTTTCCGCAGGCTCTTGAAATGCTTTTATAGCCTCCATCATCGACTAACGCCGCCCGAGATCCTGCCACGTGGCGTGCATCCATTGCGTTACGGGCTGCCGCCGAAAATCTCGCTTGCGCCCAAGGCGTGCTGCCTTGATTCACTCCAAAAGGCATGATCCCTGGCCAATCGTGGGGCATAGAAAACAGAGTGGCAATGATGGTCCTTGCCTTTTTCCATCCCCCAATGAGCTCCCTCTCCGGAGCGATTCGGCACCAACGTCAGCCCCACCTAACGCATGATTGCGGAAGATCTTCGAAGCGACACTGCCTCGGGACAAAGCACCAGCTCATCAAACCATTTAAAGCGCACTAAGGAGGCAATCATTCTTTTTGAATTTTCGCGCCCCTTTCGCCCAAAGGATTGCAGGCACGCAGCCCTTAGCGCTCAGGGCGAGGGGGCATCTGATATGGCTGGTGTAGCCACAAGGGGAAATTTCAGCAAAACCAAAATATTAGTGTGCCCGGCATCTCCAAGCCTACCGAGTCGGCCTCGCTCGGCCCCGGCAGCTCCAAGCCTGCCGAGTCAGTCCCGACCATTCCTGGTCGGCCCCTCTCGGCCCCGGCGTCTCCATGCCGGCCGAGTCGGCCCCGACCATTCCTGGTCGGCCCCTCTCGGCTCCGGCATCTCCAAGCCTGCCGAGTCGGCCCGGACCATTTTTGGTCAGCCCCTCTCAGCCCGGCATCTCCAAGCCTGCCGAGTCGGCCCCGCTCGGCCCTGGCAGCTCCAAGCCTACCGAGTCGGCCCCGACCATTCCTGGTCGGCCCCGCTCAGCCCCGGCAGCTCCAAGCCTGCCGAGTTGGCCCCAGCCAATCCTGGTCAGCCCTCTCGGTCTCGGCATCTCCAAGCCTGCCGAGTTGGCCCCGACCATTCATGATCGGCCCCTCTCGGCCCCGGCGTATCCAAGCCTACCGAGTCGGCCCCGACCATTCCTGATCGGCCCCGCTCAGCCCCGCAGCTCCAAGCCTGCCGAGTCAGCCCCGACCATTCCTGGTCGGCCCCTCTCGGCCTCGGCATCTCCAGCCCGCCGAGTCGGCCCTTACCATTCCTGGTCGGCCCCGCTCGACCCCGGCATCTCCAGCCTGCCGAGTCGGCCCCGACCATTCCTGGTCGGCCCCGTTCGGCCCCGGCATCTCCAAGACTACCGAGTCGGCCCCGACCATTCCTGGTCGGCCCCGCTCGGCCCCGGCGTCTCCAAGCCTGCCGAGTCGGCCCCGCTCGGCCCACGGCATCTTCAGTCCGCCGAACCCGCCCCGATCATTCCTGGTCGGCCCCGCCCCGGCACTTCCTAGTCGGCAAGGTTGGCTTCGGCCATCCCTAGTCGACCCAGCTCAGCCTTGGCTCCCTCGGGAGAGTCGAGACTTCCCAGTTTCCTCCAAATATGCCCCAGCACGGCTCTGGTAGCTCAGGACGCCACCTCTTTGACCGCGCCGCCTGACAACACCAGATCCAACTACCCACTGGCCACGCTGCTGATGGGACTGGACCCAACTACCCAATAGCCCCACTAGCTGATGGGACTTAGCCCACCAACCACCGTTTTCTCCCTCTCCGATGGGAAAGAACCCACCAACCAGCCCAGGTTCACATAACTCCCAAGAACTCCGCGGACATTCCATTTTCACGGAATCCCACGTGATCATGTAAGTGTCAACCCCTATAAAGAGGTGAATCCACTCAATAATCAGGTATGAGCGATAACCCCAAGAAATCGCTATCCTAGCACCCAGAGAGGAATCCCTCCTTCCCGGGACAACTTTTTTTTTTATCTGAAAAGAGCTCATTCGAGCTCCTCCTCAGCTGTGACCTCGATTGCTAACTTGAGCATCGGAGGGTCCCATCGGAGAATCCCTCCGTCCTGGGGCTTTTGCAGGCAGCTTGGTGGAGCAAAGATCCTCTGATCAATCCGCTTTCTCATCCCAATGTTCAGGACCAGTGATCGGGCGTCATCAACAACCATAAATAAAATGCTCTCTTTTCTGAAATAAACCATGTCCTTTGCACGTACCAAATACTTGCAAAACTAAAAAGTAATTATTGTGAAGAGCTAAAGATTCTTTATGAAATATCTTGCCTTTGCTTGCTTTATACCACTGAAGAATTCAAGTCTTACGAAATTTCTCTTCAATTTTCAAAGTCTTTCTGAAAAAATGATGTTTCTTGAAGTTACTTATTTCTGTAAGTCTGTGCATTGAGCAATTCATGTATGTTTTTCTTTTTATAATGCATTGAGAAAGTGTTTTTCAGGTTTTTTGATTTTTCAAAAACAGTTGCGAGGAGAGCTTTCAGAGTTATCCAGGTTTTGGCAGTCTCTTTTTATACTTCTTAAGTTTTATGCATGATTTTGAACTTGTTAGTAGGTTGATGATGTCAAAATGAAGTCACATTTTGGTTCTGTCATGCATGCAGGATACTCATAATGTGAGATCAGTCTCATTTCATCCTTCTGGGGATTATCTTTTGGCAGGTATCTAACATCTTGTTTTTGTTAATTGTTACACAGTATACATCTTATGGGTTTTGTCCAATTAGCACCAGTTAAAGAATATTGGCATCATATGGTAGTTGCTTGCTGCTGTTCCTATAAAATTAAAACTCAGTTTATCTTGTCGTGGGCCATGTTTGAGACTGGGATATATCAAACTTGCAACATCTAGATGACAGTATTGCCCTTTCATTGAGCTGTGTTTCGTAATTCAATTTGCACATCCAGAAGTTTGTTTTTTAAAGGAATTGACTTTAATCAGAATTGATGACTGATGAAAATATAACCGACTTACAGGGACAGATCATCACATTCCACATTTATATGATGTCAATACTTTCCAGTGTTACTTATCAGCACATGTCCAAGAATTAAATGCTAATGTTGCCATCAACCAGGCATGTTGGTTTGTTTTGGTTGCCTCCGTCTTAAAACTTTTGTACAGTGTTCTCAGCATGAATATATTTTCTAAGTCAATTAGGGTAATTGTAGTTTTATAACTACCTTAAAATTATGCTGTGCAGGTGCGATATTCGTCAACTGGTAGTATCTACGTTACAGCCTCGAAAGATGGTTCTGTTCGGGTATGGGATGGGGTGACTGCACAGTGTGTCCGGCCCATAATAGGGGCACATGGGTCAATGGAAGCCACCAGTGCAAGTTTCACAAGGGACCAACGGTATAGAATGCCAGCACAAGCTGGAAACTCTTCTCCCCCACCTCTTTTCTTTGTTCTTTCTCTCCATTTTCTGTTGCCAAGAAGTTTATATGTCAGCCTCCTTCCTCAATACTGGTGGGTGAATCTTCGTACCAGGAGTCTTTTATTCAATATTCAGGGTAATAATATATGTGCTTTGGGAACTCCTTGGAGACTAGTTCTTAGGTGCTTTAAAACAGTGGGAAGAGCCACCACACATTTCATTAGAAATGAAATCACCAGTTCCCATTTGATTTTGGAAACTAAAGGCTAAATGTAATGGAGCGAATGGATTGGTATAGTCGCCCTTTATATGGTGCCACTGAAACTCATCCTCAATAGCTTGGAGCTTGAAATGGAGAGCATACCGCCCTTTACATGTGGCTGTGCCACTGTGACCCGTTCATGGGTGCCTTAAATTTGCTTCCAATCAATTAGATCTTGCTTGGTTCCTAGCTTACATTGCCCCACACATACTAATACAGGATAATAGGGGCTGATTTTCGCTTTTCTTTTACTCATTACTTTTATCCGTAAGATTAATTTCCTGTTGTCCAGCTCCTCTCCCGCTAGCAACATCCTGCACAATTCAAGCGATTTTGTTCTTGTTTCACTCTAGTCCCTTTCATGTTGACATTCATTCCATAATGCCAAACAAAACTAGGTTCATTCTTTCTTGCGGGAAGGACTCCACTGTGAAGTTGTGGGAAGTTGGCACTGGAAGACTGATCAAGCAATATTTAGGTGCAGTTCATACACAATTTCGTTGCCAGGTTGGTTAAACCTTATTCTCTTATTTCCATATACTTGAACATCTTCATACTTTTTCTAATTGAGAATCCTTGTAAAATTTTATACTTCATGCCAGGTAACCTGAAACGGTAGGAATTTGTTTCCATATTTCATCAACTTATTGTACAAATATATTTGATGCATGTATTAAATTTTGAAAGCGGCTTTTGGTTGCAGGCTGTCTTCAATGAGACAGAAGAATTTATTCTGTCAATTGATGAACCAAACAATGAGGTCAGTTGTCCTTTGCACAAGGCTTCCGAATTGCTATGCGTGCATCATTAATTGGTTCATTTGCTAGGTTTGGCTAATTGTTTGACGGGCTACAGGTAGTTATTTGGGATGCACTCACCGCTGAAAAGGTATCAAAGCGGCCATCTAATCACATAGGTGCCCCACGCTGGATAGAGCACTCTCCCTTTGAGGCAGCCTTCATTACATGCGGGAATGACAGGTCGGTCAGATTCTGGAAGGAGATCCTCTAGGATTAAGTGGTTGACCGGGAAACATTCTTGATTTGTTCCAAGAAATTTGCCCTTGATCTTGCCAACTCTTATGAGATGGGTTGCCGTTCCTAGTTAGTTTTAACAACAGGATACCTGGGATTATGTTTTTTTCTTTTTTCCCTTATTGCATTGACTTTGTTCCAAGCCAACTTTGTTGATGTAACTCTTCAGTAACTGGTGATCTTATTATTTGTCAATATGATGCTTTTGATAGTAACTATAGTTTTGGCCACTTTTGGATCTCAAAAAAGTTGTATCTGAAAGAAAATTGCATCGTTAGTTATAGACATTGAAAGGATAGCAACCATTGAAAATATTAGATTTTATGTTAAGGATGGTTAAGATATTCATATAATAGACCTTTTCATTAAGTCTAAAGTTACTGAAATTTGGATATTTTTACGGAGTTACTGGGTTTTTTTGAATGTCATTGGAGTTATGCGGAATTGTCGTAGCTCAATTGTTTGTTTTAAATAATCTTCAAAACCTTCCTACATTACCAAGCATATTTGATTCAAAGGACTAGAAGGAAAATTATCAAAAAGATAAAAATTTATCCTACTTATGGGTTAGGTACATTACGGGCTTAATTCATATCAAATAATATGAATATATGTATATGTGGTTCTTTCTAAACGCATAATTAATTTGAATTCTAAGAATAATGTCTGCATGTATATATTGCTTTATTCAAAAGTTTTTATTTTTAATTAGTTCTAACTATCATATTGCAATTTATATATGTCATGCATGCTGACTTGCTTGCCTTGTATCATAAAATCCTTGTGTTGCTAATGATTTAACCACAAAATTAGTCAAAAATATATTTTACCTTCTGCCATGAATAATATCGATCCCACATCTAAACTAATAAAGCAAGGCGTTGTCATGCAATAGCAATTCTAAATATTATTAGTAAAGAGCCATCGAGAGACTTGTGTTTAGCCAATTTATTTCATCTATTTCTCATATAATAGCAAATATCAATCGGATGTTTATGTTTCAATGCACATTGACCAAAAGCGCGAAGAGTATCAAACGTGAGGGTGCTCCATTCCAAAATATCAAATTAATTAACAATGTAACTGCACATTCCAAAACATTATGATTGCTTTCTATAACTTTTTATACATTTTTTAGTCAATAAATCAAATCAAATAAACTAGAGAAATTTAAAATATATTAAGCCCCCGAGAGCCGACTGATTCCTCAACTGCTCTGGATGAGAGGCCAAACCAAAACTCATCTATTGGTAATTTAATTAATGTTCAAGTTCAGCAGAAACTGACTGTGGGAAAGAAGAAAAACACTACCCATTTATTGCATACAGATAGGTAAGTAGTGGTTAGATTTTGCAACTCCTAAACTCCTTTCATCTTATTTCTTTATATGTACATATGAGTCGAGACTCGAATATATATGAGTCGAGACTCGAATGTATAAATTAATATTAAAAATTTAAAATTAATTTTTAATATTTAAAATTATTATTAAATATTGCGACGCACTAAATTGTGTCGCAATATTGCGATGCATCAGCTGCGTCGCAATATTTAATAATAATTTTTGGTATAATAGCGACGCAATTTGAGTCGCTAATGCGTCGCAAATAAAAATTTTAAAATATTGCGACGCAAGGTCATTGCGTCGCAATATTTATTAAAAATTTTTAGATAAAATAGCGACTCAATTTTAGTCGCTAATGCGTCGCTATTAAATTTATTTTTAAATTATTGCGATGCCAGGTCATTGCGTCGCAATATTTAATAATAATATTTTAAAAATATTAGCGATGCAATTTCAGTCGCTAATGCGTCGCAAATTTTGTTTTTAAAAAATATAAAAGATTAAAAATTAAAACGGTTAATACAATTTCGCTAAATCTAAATATTGATAAACATTTTTCACTCAATCCAAACAATAATAAATTTCAAAAATAATTATATATTAAAATTTTTTTGAAGTTTTTACAACATAAAAAAAGAAAAAAAAATACATCAAGAATCTGGCGATCACGTGGAGGCTGTGAGGCTGAAGACTCTGCGACAAGCGGCTAACCATATCCCGCAAATAATGCATCTCATCTCGCATGTCTGCAACCTCCTGATCCCGGCCTCGCATACGATCCTCAAAATCCTGCTCGACCTCCTGGCGAACCTCCTCTGCAATAGATCTGCGAAGGTCCTGTAAACGCTCGGGAGGAAGATCACCAGGAACTCGCGAGCTGGAGGCCTGATGGGGAAAAAATGTAGAAGCTCTAGTGCCCAGACCATAGACCCTGCGGTCTCGTGGCTGGGCACCAACAGCCTCCAAAAAACACGCCGACTCTCCTCTGCTGAGAGTTCGACGGGCGTCTCCCCATCAGTAGAGTCGACCTGCGATGCCTGGGAGCGAAGCTCCTCGACTCGTGTCTTGAAATTATGAAATCAACAATAAATGAGTTAATAAATTTCTCGAAATAAAATTTTAGAAATTAAACAGATACTACATAAATCTAATTTCTTACCGCAACCTCCCGTGATCGCGTGTCGACCCAGGAACCGTCCCTCCTGGTGTGTGTCGCCCTGAATAGACGAAACTCACCAGGATCTCCGCCCTCCTGCTCAGACTATAACAATAAAAAAAATGATATTAATACAAATATTTGTAAATAACTAAAATAGTAATTAAAATATTTATGTTTTCTTACCATACGCCGTCTGTGCTCCTGAATCGAAATGGAGCCCGAAGTATGGCGGGAGAGACCCGTGCCAGGACCGCCCTTCTCAGATCGGCGGTTCGTGCTGGCTGATGCGGACCTCCTGCGCCAGCCATCGGACTCCCAGGCCTGCTGCCACTCGTGCCAAATACCCTCTGGCACGTGCGCAGGACGCTGACCCGATGACCTCCAACGATGAAGCATGTCGGAGTATCGGCGTCGCGTCAGAGCCTCCCATGCTGCCCTAATGGCATCATGGCTGGCAGGATCCCACGTAAACTTTTTCTGCATTAAAATAAATAGTTAGTTTCTGAATTTATTAAGTTTAAGAAATTTTATATCACTGATAAATTGTATTTAATAAGTTTACCTGAAACTCAGAAAAATAAAACTCCCTCGTGGCTGGAGATACGTGGCGCCAATCGTAGCCACTGGGATCTGCACGCCTCTGAAATACGGCGCTGATGTGGCTGGATACATGATGCTGCTCAATGAATCTGTTAAAAAAATGCATGTTTATAAGTAATTGACTTAAAAACATAAACATATATTTTTAATTAGTATATACTTACATCCCCTGAGCATCAAGTCGAAGTACAGTGCGGCCGATGGTGGAAGAACTCTCGGAGGTATGTGCCGATCGGCTGGATGGTAATACTGCTGGAGAGATCGAAGGCTGCGCCTCTGCTGGAGATCCAAACTCTCCATCTCCGAGCTCATGTGATCTGATGCAGCAGGGCTACGTCCCTGCTCACTCCGTCTGTCGTCGGTAGATCTACCTCTGCCCGTCATACTGAAAATACTAAAGATTCACACAATTAAATTACGATTAATGATTGACTATGTAAGAATTTAACACTTATAAAAAAAAGTTAAATTTTAAAAAACCTCTATGTTTAATCGGTGTCATTTGTTTCGTGAAATGTTGGTTCAACATCCGATGCCGTATCGGATTGCGAATCAGTTTCATTATCATCGGAAGGAAACCGAACATTTGCATCCGCAATTTCTTGGACATCACCATTTGGATCTCTAAGTGATGTTTCAGGAGCCCTTGTGTCGTCCTCAATTGCATGCATTTCCATCTCATCCTCTTGAAATGCAGGGCACTCGGCTGATTGACTTGATGAACTCTCCTCTAATACGATTGTTGAACGTGGGACGATTTTAGAAACGGCCCACCAATCTCGCTTGTCGTTGCGCAAACTTGGATATCCGCAGTAAAACACTTGCTGAGCTTGGGATGCAAGGATGAATGGGTCATATTTCTGCAATCTTCGTCGATGGTTCACTTCAACCAAATTGTAGTCGTTATGAACCCTTTTGCCCACAGGAACTATCGGATCGAACCAATCACAACGAAACAATACGGTTCGTTTCATAGGCCAACCGGGATATTCAACTTCAACCACCTCTACTAACTTTCCATAATAATCCTGCATATTTGCTCCAACACTTTCTCCTTTAACACACACGCCCCAGTTCTGCGTGCCTCTTGAAGCTGCTAATCGTTCAATCTGAAATTTGTACCCATTAACAAAATAGCCAGTAGAGGTTGTTACGGTCTTCAATGGCCATTGCGATAGACATTTAATGAAAATATTGTCGGTTGGGACCATGGACCGTTTACCTATAAATTAATAAGCTATTCACAACCAATTCAAAAAATAAAGCCATTATCGAAATTGATTGAGTGATACTACTCACAAATTCATAAAACCAGTAAGCAAACTCCGTTTCTAATTTCCTCCTACTTGTACCGGCTCCTCCTTCGTTTTTGTACCTCGATTGCCCACAAATCTTACACCATCTCAGCTCGAGTCTTCACCCCAATATATCATACAATTGTTCAAGCAACAATCGATCTTATTAACTGGGAGCCCAAGCCCACGCAACAACTTCTTCGTTGAGTAAAAACTGTCTG
>UESW01003606.1:0-27976 GCA_900491605.1 Calamus simplicifolius
CCCCGACCATTCCTAGTCGGCCCCGCCCCGGCACTTCCTGGTTGGTGAGGTTGGCCCCGGCCATCCCTAGTCGACCCGGCTCAGCCTTCGGCTCCCTCGGAGAGTGATCCTCTGTTTCCTCCAAATCAGCCCCAGCGGCCCTGTTAGTTCAAGACGCGCCTCTCTCTGACGCACCGCCTGACAACGCCAGATCCAACTACCCACTGGCCACGCTGCTGATGGGACTGGACCCAACTACCCAACAGCCCCACTGGCTGATGGGACTAGCCCACCAACCGCCGTTTTCTCCCTCTCCGATGGGACAGGACCCACCAACCAGCCCAGATTCATGCAACTCCCAAGAACTCCGCGGACATTCCTTTTCACGGAATCCCACGTGGTCATGCAAGTGTCAACCCCTATAAAAAGGTGAATCCACTCAATAATAGGTATGCGCGATAATCCCAAAAATCGCTATCTTAAGACCAGAGAGGAATCCCTCCTCCCTGGGACACTTTTCATCTAAAAAGAGCTCATTCGAGCTCCTCTTCTGTGACCTCGTTGCTAACTTGAGCGTCGGAGGGTCCCACCGGAGATCCCTCCGGTCCTGGGACTTTTTGCAGGTAACCTGGTGAAGAAATCCATCCTTCTCCCGACGTTCAGGATGTGATTGGGCGTCATCAGATTGGCGCGCCAGGGGGGGGGGGGAAGCAAGTAGCAGGGTTCCCTGTGCTACATATCGGCGAACTCTCCCCCCTCTTCTTTCTCAAGCCATGGTGGTGACGCGAGCTCAGGACGCTTCCATCAGCTGTCCAGCGGGGCTTCCCCCGCCAGTTAGGCAGCAGGAGGCCAATCCCCCTGCTACCGATCCTCCAGTCACCTGCCCACCGCGAGCAGCCGTCCAAACAGCGGAGCTGCGACTCTTTCCCAGCAAGTCCAAACTCTCACCGCTATGGTCCACGGGCTCCAGCAGCAACAGTCCGTGGCCACCCAGCATCAGACTGCTCCCCCCGCCAGTCAGCAGTCGGCGAGGGGAGGCTCTCCTCGGGGAGGCCGGTCATCCCGGTTTCCCCTAGGAAGCCTCGCCGAGCCCCCAAGCGGCCACGGTCCCCTGACATGGCCCCAACAAATTTCCTCCCAGCCGCATCATCAGGAGGAACCAAAGCGGAAGTCCCGACTCCCGTCCTTCTCCTTCTTCTTCTTCTTCTTCTTCCTCCTCCGAGCCATCTCGGAGGGCCCCGACAATCAGCCGCCAGGCGGAGGAGCGCCTGGAGGAGTACAACAGGCGCTGGACGAGCTCGCCAGAAAATCAACATCAGCCGGAGGAAGAGTTTGACACCCGTCCTCCTTACACCCGGATATTGGAGGAGCCTGTCCCCTCCAGGTTTCGTTCCCCAGGTGGACCCGTACGATGGTACGACATCCTCTCGACCATCTCGAGAGTTATAAAGCAATGATGCAAGTCCAAGGCGCTTCAGACGCCCTTCTCTGCAAGGCCTTCCCGCCACTCGGAAGGCCGCTCGCGCATGGCACTCGCGCTGCCCCTCACAGCATCGACTCCTTCCGAGAGCTGGAGAAGGCCTTTCTGGCACATTTCGATGCCTGCCGATGAATTCCAAGGGTGCGGACAGCCTCTTCTCGTCGCCAGAAGGAGGGAGAGTCGCTGCGGGACTTTGTCCCGGTTCAAGGCTGCCGCCCTCGAGGTCTACCATCTCGATGACGGTGGCACTGGCGTTGAAGCGGGGACTCCTCCCGTCCCGCTTCACCTTTTCTTGGATAAGAAGCCCCCGGGCTCTATTCCGACCTCCTCCTCCGGGCTCAAAAGTACATCCGTGCGGATGAAGCCGACTTCACCCGCCGAGAATCTTCAAGGAGCTCCAGCCACAAGCCTGCTCGCCCCGAGCCAGCGGACCCCCTCGACACCGGCGAGCTGACCCGCCTCGTCGATCCGACAACAGGCGAAGCCCTCCCCGACGAGAGCAAGCTCACACCTCTCTTGCCCCTCGATCTCACATCCTGATGGAGATCGAGGGCGCCTTACCTCCAGCGCCCTCCTCCCATGAAGAAAGGTCCTCCCGCGACAAAAGCCGCTACTGCCGATTCCACCGGGACTATGGCCATGACACCGACAGCTGCTACAGCTTGAAGCGGGCCATCGAGGAGCTCATTCAGGGGCTACCTCGGCAAATATGTCCAGAAGGCGCAGCCGCTGCCGACCCTCATGGGGCCTCCGCCTGTTCAAGCCCCGGTCGACAACCCCCACGAGCGGACGGTCGGAATGGTGTCCTGGGGAGCCTCTGCACCTAAGCGGCCGAGGGGGAGGAGGCGCCGAATAATGTAATTCCTGGGGGGGATCTGCTGTGTGAAAATGTAAACAATGAAGGCGTCGTCTCTATGACGATCGCCAAGCACCCTGTAAAAAGGATATTAGTTGATAGTGGCAGCTCAGCTGACATCCTTACTTATGACGCTTTTGTTCGGATGGGATTATCTTTGGACTCCCTTCAGCCTGTGGCGGCCCCGTTAGTCGGGTTTACTGGGGACTCCGTAAGGGTTGAAGGTGAAATACCTTTGCCTGTGACAGCCGGAACGCCGCCATGCCAAAGCACAGTGATCATGAAATTCTGGTCGTGAGGGTCCCCTTGGCGTACAATGCCATTCTCGGGCGTCCAGGTCTGAACCTTTTGGATGCAGTTATTTCCACCCGGCGTTACTAGTGCAGTTCCCCACTAGTGAGGAGTTGGAGATGCGCGGAGACCAGCCCGGTCCTGCCCTGTTATCACGGCATCAAGTCCTCTGGAAGCTGAACCAACTTTGAAGATCCCAGAGACTCTAGCAAGGGAGGAGCCAGCTGAGCACCTTTAACCTTCCCCTTGGAGATGACCCGGCGAAGACCGTCCGTGTCGGCGGACTCCTTCCCCCAGGACCGGGAGCATCTCTTGCCTTTTTGCGGGCTAACTCGGACGTTTTCGCCTGGTCGGCATCTGATATGCCCGGCATCCCTCCGGAAGTGATCACCCACAAGCTCAACATTGACCCACACCGTCCAATCCGCCAAAGGAAGAGAAGCTTTGCTCCTGACGACAAAAGGCTATTGACGAGGAAGTCAACAAGCTACTCAGTGCCGGCCACATCCGGGAGGCACACTACCCTAGTTGGCTGGCCAATGTGGTCATGGTGCGTAAGGCAAATGGGAGCTGGAGGATTTGCATAGACTTCACCGACCTCAACAAGGCGTGTCCAAAAGACAGCTTTCCCCTGCCAAGGATTGATCAGCTGGTGGATTCCACCTCCGGGCACGAACTCCTCAGCTTCATGGACGCCTTCTCAGGATATAATCAGATAAGGATGGACCCCAGCGACGAAGAGCACACCTCCTTTGTGACGAGAAAGGCATTTATTGCTACAAGTGATGCCTTTTGGCCTCAAGAATGCGGGGGCAACCTACCAAAGGTTGATGAACAGAGTGTTCCAGGATCAGCTAGGCCGGAACATGGAAGTCTACGTAGACGACATGCTGACAAAGAGCACCCGCGCCTCCGATCACGTCTCCGACTTAGAGGAGACCTTCAACAACCTCCGTCGTTTCCAAGTCAAGCTGAACCCCAAGAAATGTGCTTTCGGGGTCACGGCGGGCAAGTTCCTGGGCTTCATGGTGACCCAGCGGGGGATCGAGGCAAACCCAGAGAAGATCAGCGCCATACTCGACATGAGGCCACCATCCAGCAAGAAGGAAGTGCAACGATTGAACGGGGAGGATAGCGGCTCTAAGTCGTTTCCTCTCCAAATCGGCCGAGAGATGCCCTTCTTCAAGGCCCTGCGAAGTGAATAGCTTCGAGTGGACGACGACTGCCAGAAAGCCTTCGACGGGTTGAAGGCGTTCCTGTCCTCTCCCCTCCTATCCAAGCCAAGAGATGGAGAAAGTCTCTTCCTCTACTTAGCCGCTTCTTCGGAAGCCGTTAGCTCGTCCTGGTGCGTCTCGACGCCGACGGAACCCAGAGACCCGTCTATTATGTGAGTAAGGTCCTTCATGATGCAGAAGTCAGATACTCCAAGACAGAGAAAGTTATCTTCGCCCTGATAGTCTCCGCCGACCTCCGCCCATATTTCAAGCCCATCCTATTGTGGTGCTCACGGATCAGCCCCTTCGAGCCATCCTGGCTCGTCCGGATACCTCAGGCCGACTCGCCAAGTGGGCCATCAAGCTGGAGAGTTCGACCTCTCTTTCCAGGCTCGACCGGCTCTGAAGTCTCAAGTTTTAGCCGACTTCCTGGTTGAGTGCACTTGGGCGGAGGAGACTGAAGAGGTTCCAAGGAACAGTGCGAGCCTGAGCCAGGCGATGGAGAAACTTGGATCCTTCATGTGGACGGCGCATCAAACTCTCAAGGAAGCGGCGCCGCCTCATTCTTGCCGGGCCGGGGAGAGAGGATGGAATGCGCCCTGCGGTTTCTATTCGAAGCCACCAACAATCAAGCTGAGTACGAGGCCCTGCTGGCCGGGTTAAGGCTAGCCCAGGAGTTGGAATAAGGCGTCTCAGAGCTTTCACGACTCGCAACTCGTCTCTGGGCAAATCAATGGGAGTACGAGGCGCGTGACCCCATTATGACTCAATACTTGGGCAAGGTTCGGCTCCTACTCCCCACCTTACTTCAATATCAGTTACATTCCCCGGAGTGAAAATGCCAAGGCCGACATCCTTTCTCGTCTGGCCACCTCTGCCGACGGCATGGCAAGGGATGCTTACATTGAATATTTGGAAAGGCCCAGCATAGAGGACAGTGAGGAAGTCCTCCCGCTCACCCAAGAGCCCACATGGATGGATGCCTACGTCCGTTATCTCACTGACGGCACTCTCCCTGATGACCGCAACGAAGCCAGGCTACTCAAGTGGAGAGCCTCCAAATTCATCCTCCTCGATGGGCGTCTATACAGAAGGTCATTCTCCTACCCCCTGCTCAAGTGTGTAGGACCCGCCGACGCCGACTACATCCTCAGAGAAATCCACGAAGGCATCTGTGGAAATCATCTGGGGGCAGATCCTTAGCCCAAAAGGCCCTCCGTCAGGGATACTTCTGGCTCACTATGAGGGAGGATGCGGCTAAATTAGTTCAGAAGTGCGATGGTTGCCAGCGCCACACACATCCAACATCAACCATCTACCCCGCTGAACCCGCTCTCGGCCCCATGGCCTTTCGCTCAATGGGGAATGGACATCCTCGGGCCATTCCCCCCAGCTTCAGGGCAACGGAGATTCTTGCTAGTCGCCATCGACTACTTCACCAAATGGGTCGAGGTCGAGCACTGGCCAAGATCACTGAAAGCAAAGTCAAAGCCTTCTTCTGGAAGTCGATCATATGCCGTTTGGCCTGCCTCACACCCTCGTCACGGACAACGGCCGCCAATTCAACAATGAAGCATTCAAAGCCTTCTGTGACGAGCTAGGCATTCATCACCGATTCACTCTGTCGGCCACCCCCAAACCAACGGAGAGGCCGAGGTCATGAACCGCACCATCCTCAGAGGACTCAGAACCCGGCTAGATGGATCCAAAGGTCGGTGGGTGGAGGAGCTCCCCAGTGTGATATGGGCTTACACACGACCCCCAGAGCCCCGACGGGCGAGACTCCCTTCAGTCTCGCCTTCGGATCCGAAGCCGTCATTCCCGTCGAGATCGGACTACCCAGTCCGCGTGGAGTCCTTCAACGAGGAAAACAACTCCGCTGATACGGGCTAATGGACTTCATCGACGAGCGCATGATCGGGCGAGGCTGCGCATGGCGACCTTTCCGTCAGCGAGCGGCCAAGTACTACAATGCTCGAGTCGTCCCAAGGTTTTCGCCGCGGAGACTTGGTTTTGAGAAAAGCTGAGGTATCAAGCCTACGAGGGGGGCAAGCTATCCCCCAACTGGGAGGGTCCTTATCGCTCGCCGAGACACTTCACCGGGGGCATACAAATTAGAAGCTCGACGGAAACCCATTCCACGTACCTGGAATGCGGATAACCTCCGCCAATATTATCAATGATGTATTCCCCTGGGCGTAAGCAATAAAGGGGTCCCTTCTGACGTACAGCCTACTCTCCCTTGCATCCAAGGACCAGTCTCTCAAAAGGAGCTCGGCATCGCGGCTAACGGGACACCACTCGGCCTCGGCACGCGTGCCCCAGTCGGTTAAGACCCTAACAGCTACCCGATCGAGTCGCCCCTCAGGCCACACAAACCCTGAGGTGGTTCAAAAGGAGCTCAGGCATCGCGGCTAACGGGACACCACTCGGCCCGGCACGGCGGTGCCCCCGAGTCGGTTAAGACCCTAGAGCTCGTACCCTCGAGTCGCCCTTCAGGCGGCACACAAACCCTGAAGCGTTCAAAAGGAGCTCACCGGCATCGCGGCTAACGGACACCACTCGGCCCCGGCACGGCGGTGCCCCCGAGTCGGTTAAGACCCTAGCAGCTCCGTACCCGATCGAGTCGCCCTTCAGGGGCACACAAACCCCTGAAGCGGTTCAAAAGGAGCTCGCCGGCATCGCGGCTAACGGGACACCACTCGGCCCCGCACGCGGTGCCCCCGAGTCGTTAAGACCCTAGCAGCTCCGTACCCGGTCGAGTCGCCCTTCAGGGGCACACAAACCCTTGAGGTGGTTCAAAAGGAGCTCACTGGCATCGCGGCTAACAGGACACCACTCCCAGCACGGTGCCCCCGAGTCGGTTAAGACCCTAATAGCTTGTACCGATCGAGTCGCCCCTCAGGCGGCACACAAACCCTTAAGACGGTTCAAAAGATCACCGGCACCATAGCTAACAGGGTACCACTTGGTCCCGACACGACGACGTCCTTAATCGATTAAGTCCTTAACAGCTGCCTGCCCGGCCGGGTTGCCCCTCACATGGAGCCCAGACCATGGAGATAGCTCTAAAAAGCTCCATGTGGCCCTCACAGATTCCGAACCGGCCGGCTCGACCACGGTCTTCCCTAGTAGGCCTCGACTGGCCCAATCATCTCCAACATTGACCGAATCAGTGTGGGCTCCCACCGGTTAACCCCACTCGGCCTTGGCGTCTCCAAGACGACTGAGTCAACCCTGACCATCTTTGGTCGTTACCAACGCCTTCAAGATTAATCTCGGCGCTAAGTCTCCCACGTGTGCAGATGAGTCTCCCTTCCAACAGACTACAACAGTATGAGGCATTTTAAGTAGCCGCTCATATGGCCAGCCTACATCCCAGAGACACATTCGAATATTGGCTAAGTCCAAGACCGCGATTCGGCCATGGCATTGCTAACATATGTGATTTTGCCGCGGGAAGTAAGGCACAGTAAGGCGTTTTTCTCAGAAGAGGAAAGAACGGATGGATCAAAACACAAAGAAGTTTTGACAAAGAGTTTCTTCATTAACAATCAAGAAGAGGTACAAAATTGAGAAGTTTTGACAAAAAGTTTCTTCATTAACAGTCAAGGGTAAGTACAAAATTGGGCCTGAGGCCGATCACACAAGATAAAGAAAAGAAAAATGGGCAGTGAGTCCTCAAGGCTCGCCAGGGCCGGGCTTCTTCTCGTCCTCTTTCTCTGCTGCTCCTCATCAGGCTACCCGGGCCGGATGTCTTCAAGTTCAGAAACATCGATCTCGAGGGCTGCAGTTACTTTGACTTTGCACATTTCGAAGCCTTGAACATAGCATCGAGGCTGGCTCGATGACTTCCTGCTTGAACTCCGGCGAGGCCTTTAGTTGGCAACGGCCTACCCCGCCTCGGCTCCAGCTCGCTGTGCTTTGGCCTCGCCTCCTTGGCTTGCACCTCGGCCTCTCAGGCCCTGCTCTCGGCTTCTTCGGCACGGGCACTAGCCTCATCGGCACAGGCTACCGCCCTGGCCTTCTCCGAAGCCGCCTCCGCTACCGTCTTCTCCGCAGCAGCTGCCCTCTCCCCTGCAGCCCAGGCCTCCTCTTCGGTGCTTTGGAGCCGCCCGGTCAGCTCTTCATTCTGCGCCATGGCGGCCTTCAACCTTTCCGAGGCCAGCTCTATCTTGGCCTCGGCTGCGGAGGCCCGGCCGCTCTCGGCCTCGGCCCGGCTCTCCATCTCCCGTAGACGGCCGGCTAAGCTCTCCTCGCGGGCCGAGGCCTTTGATGAAGTCGAGCAAAGCTTCGCTGTGCCATGCTCTCTTTTTTGTATTTGTTGGCCCGCGCCAGGGCCTTGGCATCGTGTTCGAGGAATGGGCCAGCGCCTCGCGAAGGCCCAATGCACTGTTGGCCATCTGTAGCAGTGGAAACATGTTAGCTACAGGAAGAAGAAGAAGCATGGGAAAAATGAGAGGTATTCAAAAAGTACCCTGAACAACAGCGGCCATGACCATATCCAGGAGTGCGGAGTGGCTTTTCCCCACATCTCCCTCAAACTCGGCGTCCGAACTCCTGACAGGAGGCGGAAGGCTTTGCGGCGTCCACACCATCCGAGCGTGGGGACCAGCTGTGTCTATCCTTTCTGCGGACCTTCGGCTTGGGGGGGGTCAGGCAACAGATCAGTTGCTGGGATGAGCTCCTCGGCTCACCCCTCTGCTTCTCAGTTGCCTCCCCCTGTTTTGGCCTTCCCGGCGACTCGCTCCCCTCAACTAGTAGTTGGGGGAGCACTCTCCCTTGCCGGCTCTGCAGCAGCCGGGGGGCTGACGGCGATGGTGACCCGCCCCACCTCGGGCACATCGGCGGCGGGGGCTTCCTCCTCATCCAAAACCACCATCGTCGGTTCGGTGGTGGCCGGGATCTCCCACTCTTCGATTTCGGCTCTGGTCGGCTTCGGGGCCACTACAACCGGCTTCTTCTCAGTCGGCTCCTCCGTAGGCATTAGGACCATGAGGGCTGCGGCCGGCTGGCTGGCTCCCTTCTCTGAATTTTCTTCGCGCCTGGATGACTCTCCGGTCGCCTGCCTTTTCTGCCTCAGGACGGCCTCAAAATCACGGAAATCTTCATTGTTGCACGGAAGAGATGACAAGCATTAGCAATGACATACAGTAAACCAGAGGTCAGGATAGAGGGAACGAGGCGTCAAGCTCACCGGCCGCCGGGGCTAACTCGGCTTCTACCGGTTCTCCTCGGATAGGAGTTCCTTGTAGCCGGGATTTGGTAGTTGGATAGTTGGGTAAATAATTCCCTATCCCTATCCCTGACGGAGGAATCGTCGTTCAAGCTAGTGTCGGCTCTGTCCAAGCAGCCCTGACCCCCTCGACGTGGGCAAAAAGAAATCTAGACTTTCACCCCCTAATTTTGGACGGGAGGCCTAAGGGAAGGCTCTACCTGGCCTGGTAGTAAAGGCCCACCAGGCCCCCTCGCCTTGACGGCGGAGCTTAAAAAGCTCGGAACAGAGACAGCCCTGGACGGGCCCCCTCAAAATGACAAAGAATAGCAAAGGCACAAATGATCCGAATCGAGTTCGGAGTCAACTGCGCCGGCACTAACCTATACCTATCTAAGAGGTTAAGGAAAAAAGGATGGAAGGGAAGGCGCAGCCCGCACCGGAAGAACTCCTCGTATAGAGCGACCCGACCTAGGTAGTCAGAGGTCACCCTATCTTCGGGCCTCGGCACGGACAGGCCAATGAAGTCAGGGACCAGATATTTATCCCTAACGGCCTCTACGCCTTAAGGGTCATGGTGGAGGCTACCCCTGCTGGACCTGTTGGATCAGAGCTCACCGCCGGAGGAAGCGCCGGACGGCGAGAGGACACAAGGATGCCCTAATAGGAGAGCCAGAGGTGGATGGAGGTCCTATTGCCCTCGATCGGTCGCAGATGACTATGCCACCCACCGGCCGAGGCATTTGGCTAGCTACAGGGGCCCGGTTTTCACTGCTGGATTGGGAAGACTCTTCTACGGATCTCTTACCCTCCCTAATGGTGCTACGGTCCGTAGGTGAAGTAAATGATGAAACTAACCTAGGAATTGGAAGGGCTCAGGTCGCAGAAGAACTCAGGGAAGAAGAAAGTGGAAGAAAGCAATAGCAGTGTAAAAGCTTTCCCCAGACTCTAGAAGCGCTTTTATACCCTAAACCTTCCACCAGCAACGCTCGAGATCCCGCCACGTGGCAAACCCCTATTGCACCTCGAATTGTCAGCCGGAAATCTCGCCTGCGCCCGAGGCGTGCTGCCTCGATTCACTCCGAGGGGCATGATTCCCAGCCAATCGCGGGCTTAGAAAACAGAGAGGCATGATGGCCCTCGCCTTTTCCCATTCTCCAATGAACTCCCTCTTCGGAGCGTTCGGCGCCAACGTCAGCCCACCTAACACATGATTGCGGAAGATCTTCGAAGCGACACTGCCTCGGGACAAAGCGCCAGCTCATCAAGCCATTTAAAGCGCACTAGGAGGCAATCACTCTTTTTGAATTTTCGCGCCCCTTTCGCCCAAAGGATTGCGGGCACGTGGTCCTTAGCGCTCAAGGGCGGGGGGGCATCTGATATGGCCGGTGTAGCCACAAGGGCAATTTCGGTAAAACCAAAACATTAGTGCGCCTCGGTAGCTCTAAGCCTGTCGAGTCGTCCCCGACCATTTCTGATTGGCCCCGCTCGACCCTGGCGTCTTCAAGCCCGCCGAGTCGGTCCCGACCATTCCTGGTCGGCCCCGCTCGGCCCCAGCATCTCAAGACCGCCGAGTCGGCCCAGACCATTCCTGGTCGGCCCCGCTCAGCCCCGGCATCTCCAAGCCCGCCAAGTCGGCCCCGACCATTCTTGGTCAGCCCCGCTCGGCCCCGGCATCTCCAAGCCCGCCGAGTCGGCCCCGACCATTCCTAGTCAGCCCCGCTCGGCCCCAGCAACTCCAAGCCCGCCGAGTCGGCCCCGGCGTCTCCAAGCCCACCAAGTCGGCCCCGACCATTCCTGGTCGGCCCCACTTGGCCCCGGCATCTCCAAGTCCACTGAGTCGGCCCTGACCATTCCTGGTCAGCCCCGCTCGGCCTCGGCAGCTCCGAGCCTGCCGAGTCGGCCCCGACCATTCCTGGTCGGCCCCGCTTGGCCCCCCGACATCTCCAAGCCCGCCGAGTCAACCCCGACCATTCCTGGTTGGTCCCACTCAGCCCCAGCAGCTCCAAGCCCGCCGAGTTGGCCCCAACCTTTCCTGGTCGGCCCCGCTCGGCTCCGGCGTCTCCAAGCTTGCCGAGTCGGCCCCGACCATTCCTGGTCGACCCCGCTCGGCCTCGTCATCCCCAAGCCCGCCGAGTCGGCCCCAACCATTCCTGGTCGGCCCGCTGGCCCTAGCGTATTTGGTCCGCCGAGCCGGCCCCGCTCGCCCCGGCATCTCTGGTCCGCTGAGCCAGCCCCGATCATTCATGGTCAGCCCCACCCCGGTACTTCCTGGTCGGCGAGGTTGGCCCCGGCCATCCCTAGTCGACCCGGCTCAGCCTCGGCTCCCTCGGGAGAGTTGAGACGCCCCCGTTTCCTCCAAATCAGCCCCAGCACGGCCCTGATAGTTCAGGATGCTACCTTCCTGAACCACGCCACCTGACAACGCTAGATCCAACTACCCACTAGCCACGCTGCTGATGGGACTGGACCCAACCACCCAATAGCCCGACTGGCTGATGGGACGTAGCCCACCAACCACCGTTTTCTCCCTCTCCGATGGGACAGGACCCACCAACCAGCCCAGATTCACACAACTTCCAAGAACTTCGTGGACATTCCCTTTCATGGAATCCCTCGTGGTCATGCAAGTGTCAACCCCTATAAAAAGGTGAATCCACTCAATAATCAGGTATGAGCGATAACCCTAAGGATTGCTATCTTAGCACTCAGAGAGGAATCCCTCCTCATTGTGAACACTTTTCATCTAAAAAGAGCTCATTCGAGCTCCTCCTCAGCTGTGACCTCGATTGCTAACTTGAGCGTCGGAGGGTCCCACCGAAGAATCCCTCCGATCCTAGTACTTTTTTGCAGGCAACCTAGTGAATCAATTCGCTTCCTTCTCCGACGTTCAGGATGAGTGATCGGGCGTCATCAGAAACCACTTTCATTAGGCACTGCTTGATAAACACCCATCTACTAATGTACAAAATGGAAAATCATTAATGGATTTTGATTTCATTTCTTATTCCTTATTTTTACTACACTTCTTTTATCTTCTACGCACCATTAAAAACCAATCATTTTGTTATCCTTCAAATTGGGGATTTGAAAATTAATGAAGTCCCTTTTATTGTGAGGTGCACAGCAAATATAGTTGTTATTAGTTAAGGAATATTGACCGGTCAACTCTCTTCAACATACAAAGGTCAAATTAAAAAATTAATGAAGCACCGTTTAATAGGGGGAAAAGAAAAATAATAGCTTAAAATCCACACAAAAATATAATAGCTCTGGCTATCTCGGAATCGTCACATTTTTTCTGATGTCTTTGATTCTCCTCACCGGATTGTCAGGACTGCTCAACTCCTTTCTGACGAGTATAATTTCCACCAGTCTGCCCTTGACTCTGATAGCACTAGCATCTGGGGTTTCCCTGCTGCTTCTACAGCGCACCGGCATTTGGTTTTCATTTATTGGGAACCCCCTCCACTAGGGTTTGTCAAAGTCAATTTTGATGGCAGTGTTTGTGGTCGCCTAGCAGTTCAGGTTTTGTGATCTACGGGTCTGACGGTGATCTGATGGCGGCTGGTGGGATGTGCCTTCTTGACCTCTCTGTTCCGGCTGCCGAGCTGCATGCTGTGTGGGTGGGCATATCCCATGCCATTCGCAGTTTAGGTTGTCGTAGACTTATTATTGAGGGTGATTCTATCACTGTTGTGTTGGCTTCGTCAGGATCTGGATGACCCTCTTTTAACCAACCCTCTAATAGGTGATATTTGGTCGATGCTTCAGCAGGCTGACATGGTTCAGATTCGGCATATTTTTCCGAAAGCTAATTCTGCAGCAGACTGGATGGCTGCCCAGGTTGCACATCATTCTGGAACATGGTTTTGAAGACCTGGTGATCCGTACCTGCCTATGCTTTCCCAAATTTGTATTATGATAAATTGGGCTTGACTCACCAAGGAAGGTTTGATCGCCCGTTGTAACAAAACAAAACAAAAAAAAAGAAGAAGAAGAAGAAGAAAACTATAGAGAAAGATGTCAGTACTCAAAATCTCCCTCAAGTACGACTCAACGTATACTTAAACGATTACTCTTTATTGCTATTCTCAATTTATATATTTTTTTACAAAATTTAAATTTATTATTCTGATAAATTAGAAACAGAAAGTTCCGTTCACATAAAAAAAATATTTATTATGCTTTTCAAACTATTCTATTAATACCTTTGGCAATCCAAATTTAGCTTAGGCCAAAAGAACATGTTGCCGCCGAGATCTGTCCTCCGACTCAGGCGCGATCGGTCTCCTGATCTGGGCTTCCTCTTGGGCGGACCTGCACAGAAGTCCTTACGCGAGAGGCATTGGGGGTGGCCCTCCGCGGAAGACCCTCCGATGCTCAAGTCAGTGGGGATCGCGATCAACAGAAATGAGGAGAAGGATCTCTCTGGGGAGTCCCTCCATGGATGGCCAATCGGGAGCTCTGGGGGAGCGCCGACGAACCGTGAAGGAGAAAGAGAGTGAGTGAATGTAAGCCGGTAAGCCCGGGGGTGTCAGTGCATACCTGAGAGAATCTGGGAGCATCATATTTATAGGCAATCACCTAGATCTTGAGCGCCTTCTGGAAGGTTCGAAGGTTGTTAGGATGTGGAGATGATTCAAATCAAGCTGTTGCAAAGCCGGTGGGATCCGTATCTTGTTCGTTAAAGGATGGACGGCTGGGAGACCCCTTGATGGCCTGAGATCTGATGAGTGCGTAGGTCCTAGGCCGTTACTGTAGATCCTAGGCCACTCCTCGATATGATCCTTTGTTTGGGATTCCGTTATGCTAGGCCTGGGATCTCCAGCGTCGGGTTCCGCGGAGGTGTGTATTGAGCCATGGATTGCTCGGGGTTTACTCGAGGAAACGGGCTATAGGTAGCTCGGGGAAGCCGAGCTATGGGAAGCTCGTAGAAGCCGAGCTATAGGTAGCTCGTGGAAGCCAAGTAGGGAAGCTCGTGGAAGCCGAGCTATGGGAAGCCGGGGGGGCCGAGCTATATGTAGCTCAGGGGAGCCGAGTTATGGGAAGCTCGTGGAAGCCGAGCTACGGGAAGCTCGGGGGAAGCTGAGCTACGGGAAGCTCGGGGGAATTCGAGCTATAGGTAACTCGGAGAAGCCGAGCTATAGGTAGCTCGGGGAAGCCGAGCTATGGGAAGCTCGGGGAAAGTCGAGCTACGGGAAGCTCGGGGAAGCCGAGCTATGGGAAGCTCGGGGAAGAGCCGAACTATGGTTGCTCGACCCGTTAGATCATATTAGTTAGCTCGTTCCTTGGGGGTGTAATGTAGCGGGCGGGGGATAGGGCTGATCACTAGACCCCAACACTAACCTCAACCCGAATATCATAAGATGCAACTATAAAACCAATACACATATTATTTTCTATAATATATCACCAAAACTATACATGTCATCCTCATCTGATATATAAAAAAGTCTATACAGCCAAAAGAGTAATTACAATAACTCCTTGATCTTACTTCTGGGATCTCTCCCTAAGGCTTTAGTTTATCAAGTATACATCATCCTCATTTGCTGCAAAAATAAAAATATAATGAAATGAGCTAAAAAGCCCAATAGAACTTCTACATTTACTATCATAAATATATCAAATAAATAATTTAATATAATTAAAATATATTTGAATAAACAATATCATGATACATATGTCCATTCGAGAAACCAAAAATATTCACATTCAAAGATAAATATTCAAACCACTTGAGAGTCTCGATCCACCACCAACTCATACCCGTGACTGCAGTCACATCCAAATCATCAACATATCCACCATCACCTTCATACATCAAAATAATCATACCACTACCTCAAAATAACCTTCACACCCATACATTCATGTCCTCGTATGCAAGACACCACTAAGCAAGTTGTACTCACTTAGTAAGCAATACGCCTGGACCTCCCTCTATATCCCTTGCCATAGTGCTCGTAATACATCACTAAGTGAGCCACTCCCTTAGTAAGCATCACGACGCCATGCTGTTGGTTCATACTGTCCCCGTCCAAGAGCTAGTATTACGTGTCAACAATCTAACCTGGTGATATTTCTTCCACCCAGGTTGATATATACTAATACTCAGCGTAATAAACTAAGGCGTGCCAATTGCCATAACTATATTCTACCCGACTTACATGGCCTTCATGCCCTTCCCCGGGCCACCAGTCTAGGCTAGTAATGGTACTGCAGTACTCCACCTCACCACTAGAATTAGTACCATGTACCAGTAATACCCATCACATACAACATCTTCTCCAAATATATCACTTCCAAACATCTCCATAGTACCACCAAGCCACCTATACTAAAACTTGGAAGCATGGTAAAAAAGCCCAAAACCATTTATATCAAAATAATATATTGCAATATGCACACAAATCCACAAGAATTCATAATACTCATATCAAAACATGCAAGAAATCTTATAGTAAAACATGATATATGCAAGCATGCAAGTCATGAAAACATATCACACAACATTAGGGTGTAAAACTCCTACCTCATATCGCTACTCCCACAATTCCCTCAATGCAACACGTGTAGCCAGCAATCACCTATAATCCCACATAAATAATTAATTTTATCAACATCCATGAAAAGAAAAAATTACTATTTTACCCCTCTAGCCTAAAATCTTAAAATGACTCTTTTACCCCTTTCATTTATTTAGTGTCTAACGACCCCTACTTACTGCTTTTGTCTCAAATTTAATTATTTTCTAGTTTTACAAGTTTTCACCAACTTTGCAATATTTACAAAAATGACCCTACATTCGGCTATAATTTTTTCTATGATTACCTTGACCGTTAATCAATTTGAACATTATTATCAAAACTAGACTCACTACTAACCATCATCGTCAAATCCGAAAGTCAGATTTGATCAATATAATTTTAAATAAATATATTTTCTTGGACTCACTCAAATCATTTATTCTAACCCAACATGAACGTCTTTAAACCCAAATTTAAATCTACTAAGTGAGATTAGCCAAATCCTATAGATTCTATAATTAAATTTTAAAATTTTCTTTCTATTTTTAATTTTAAAACTAGTGTAAGACTTGAACCAACTGGAACCAGCGGCCTACTGGTTCAAGTTAAGCCCAGCCCAATTACAATTCTCAGCCTCCTGTTCACTCGCTCACGTGAAATCTCCTTCCCTTCCCACCTCAACGCGAGAGCCATATTTCCTTCCTCTTCTTCCCCTCCCGCTCCCTCTCTCTCTCTCTCCTCCTCCCGTCTCTCTCGCTCTTCCTGTTCTCTCTCCCATCTCCTTCCCTCTCTCTACTCCCTCTCCCATCTCTCTCCCTCTCCCTGTTCTCTCCGTCACCCTCTCTTCTCTCTCTCTCTCCCCGCCGGTCCCAACCCATTATTGGCTCTCGCCCATCCGGCTCCCCCGTTCCCGTCGCCCGTTCACCGCCGGTTAATGGCGGTGGCGCTCGCCACCCGGCTCGACGGCCTCCCCCGGCCGAACCTGGGTGAAGCAGGGGAGATGACGATCTTCTCCCCAGCTCACCACCGGGTTCCTTGTTGCTGGCCTCCGTGGCATCGGCAAGCGACGGTGACTCTCTCTCCCTCTTCCACTCCGATGAGTTTCTTCAACAACGGCAATCCCTAAACCTTCCAACAATCCCACTGCGTTCTCGGCTAAACCAAGAAATTGAGAAGGGAAAAGCTTACTCTGCCTTGCCGGAGTTGCCGGCGACGATCAGAACTTCCCCGGATGATCCTCTAGCCCCTACGATCCTCCCCTACTCCTTAATTAGAAGATCTCCCACCCTATCAGCTAGAATCAAAGAAATGGTCATGGAACAGAGTAATAGAAAATAAAACAGAGGAAAATAACGCAACATTTACTCGGCCTCTCTACCTCACCGACAGCGTTAACTGAAGCTCTAGCGACGTTCCACAGTCAAAGGGGGTTCAAAATTATACCCTTCAATGGTGGTTCACCAGCGAAGATGTCGGGAAAAAGGAAAGGAAGAAGAAGAAAGAGAAGTGAAATGGAGAAGAAAAAGTGAATAAAAGAGCGGTCCCTGGCTTCTCGAAGTCTCTTATTCTGTCCTCTGCCAATAATCCTCCCTTAATTTCCTCTACCCATCCACTACGGAACATTCGCTAAGAAACGAAAAAGTCAGTTTAATGAGTGGATGAAGGCTTAATCTGATTAGCTTACCTTAATTCTCATTTCTTAATCGTCACAGGTGTGCACCCACAAATCACTTTTGTGCGTCACTTATGAAGGAAATAAATCAAATATTCTTATCTACCATATTTTTTCTTTTATGTTTCAAAGCATCGTCTATAGTGGTTGAGGGCTATGAATTTTTAATCCCAAATACACTTCTATTGTTAGTGCCGACCCATGCAGTTGCCAAAAGGCTTAGATGAGTTGAGACACTTCTATCGTTAGTCTTCTACATTTTCAGTGGAACACATATTCTAAAACATTGAAAACCAAGGTGAGAAAATGTGAAATCTTCATAATTTGGAAAGGTACTGCATCATGTAAAACTAATATAATAAACTTCAATAGGGCGAATTCCTTCGATGTGTTCTTTTATTTGGCTTGTGCTCTACTTTTTTTCCCCATTCTGGCATAAATAAATATTTATTGTTAATATATTCCACAACATTGAAATTACCTTTCATTTATTCATATACTATCCCATTTGAAAGAAAATGTTCAATGCTAGTGTACCTGAGCTTGTAATCATAGATTCCAATCCATGAATGCTTTGACACGTTCCAAGATGCCATATCAACGTCTCACAAAAGTTAATCAGTAATGTCAATTAATACTACTGGATTAGATCTTTAGAAATAAATTTGTGCTTTGTGATCTATGAGAGATTGGTTCAGGATCATAGGAGACTTAATTAGATCAATTGAGAGGAAAATATACCTGTGATGCCAATGGTAAATAGCAATATTATAGCTCTAGATTATGGTTGTTTGATTAAGATGAACAATGCCAAAATGTTGATCCAAGTTCTGCAATGTGCGAACATTTGAAGGAAAGCAATGATATGCTGATTATAACGCTATGTTCAAGCATTAGCATAGGTTCCACATTGTTTGTACATCAGATCGATGGGATCTATATTTATACATTGTAATCCCATGATAGATTTCTCTTACCATAATATTTTCCCTTGCTATAATGCTTAGACTTGAGTTACATATTTCTTTTGAACATATTCTGGTGAATAGTTTTGGAGCCACATCTCGCTGGCTTTATAACATTCCCGCATTGGGCCTTTTCAAACTTCTCAGAGTGAAAGACCTAAAATTAAAGTTAGAATTTGGCTAAGCCTTCATCGGATAGTTTATGTAGAATTAGCTTACATCTTTAAAACATTCAATGGCTCTAATTCAACTACCTCAGTTGATTGTAGAATATTTTATCTATCTATTGGATGGTGGTCTCTTGTCTATTTTTGGCCAACCTCATTTTGCTTCCAATCTCAAAATTTTGAGCAATTGAAACATCTGAAGTAAGTTTGAACTTGGTTAACCGTGGTTATTTGGAAGACATTTTAAAACTCAACTCAACTTAACTCATCTAAGCCTTTTTCCAACTACATAGGGTCGGCTCCATGAATCTGCTTCCTCCACTCTGCTCTATTCAGGACTAAGTCGACATTCAAACCACCGTTCTAGCCATTCACATAGTTTGATTTAGCAGATTCATGTTTTAAAGGATCTAATAAAGTTTTACGTTGGCTGTTAGCTACCTAACGCAACCCTTTTCCTTTATCCGGGTTTACGATCAGCATGACAGAGTTTTGAAAGACATTTTAGAAAACATTAATTGATTTTACTCCACTAAGTCTCCCCATAATTTTTTTTTCACGTAAGCTTCCACACTCTAATAACTAAATTTTCTTTTCATTGACCTAATTTTCCATTTATAAGAAGCCAAAAAAAAAATCTTTACTAGAGGAATCAAATTCGACTCATCATGTTGATACAATTCATGATGAAATTTGAGGTAATTATTTTTATTCTTTATTTATTTTTTTGTTTTTTATCTAAATTTAATTTGACATGAATATATTAATCATACTTATTATTGCCGCCGGGATCCGTCCTCTGACTCGGGCGCAGTCGATCTTCAGGAGCGGACCTGCACACAAGTCCTCACGTGAGAGGCGTTGGGGTGGCCCTCCGCGGAAGACCCTCCGACGCTCAAGTCAGTGGGAGAAAATCAGCGATCAATCAGAAGACGGGGAGGTGGATCTCTCCGGGGAGTCTCTCTGGGGGCGGCCAATCGGAAGCTCTAGGGGTGAGAACACCGACGAGCAGCTGGCGAGAGCAGGAGAGTGGGAGTGAGGGTGTGAGCGCGCGCGTACCTGAGGGAATATGTGAGCGTGATACTTATAGGCTGTCACCTGGATCTTGAGCGCATTCTGAAAGGTTCAGAGGTTGTTAGGATACGGAGATGGATCGAATTGGGCCATTGTGGGGCTGTTGGGATCCATATCTTGTCTATTAGGGGATCGACGACTAGGAGAGCTCCTTGATGGCTTGAGATCTGGTAGGTGTGTAGGTCTCGGGTAGCCTTGATAGGTTCTAGACCACTTCTCAACATGATTCCTTGCCTAGGATGTTGTTACAGTAGGCTTAGGCTCTCCCGCGTCAGGTTCCGCGGAGGTGAGTATTGGATCGTGGGTCGCTCAGTGAAGCCGGGCCATGGAGGCTCGGGGGAAACGAGCTATAGGAAGTTCGGAAGAGCCGAGCCATGGAAGCTCGGGGAAGACGAGCTATGGAAGCTCAGGAGAGCCGAGCCATGGAAGCTCGGGGAAAACGAGCTACAGGAAGCTCGGAGAGCTGAGCCATGGAAGCTCAGGGAAGACGAGCTATGGAAGCTCGGGAGAGCCGAGCTATGGAAGCTCGGGGCGGCCGAGCTATGGAAGCTCGGGGAGGCCGAGCTATGGGAGCTCGGAGGAGGCCGAGCTATGGGAGCTCAGAGGAGCCGAGCTATGGAAACCCGGGGAGCCGAGCTATGGAAGCCCGGGGGAACCAAGCTATGGAAACCCAGGGGAGCCGAGCTATGGAAGCCCAGGGGAGCCGGGCTATGGAAGCCCGAAGGAACCGAGCTAGGGAAGCTCGGGGATGTCTTGGTGAACGAAGGGAGGGGGTCGGTCTTAGCCTCCTCGCACGGATATTGATGCAATGACGATTTTACCCCCCAACACATGCCCTCCACTCCCTAGTTCGAAGCGTAGGTTCGAGCATAGGGAGTATAAGTCCAGGTGGCACACTTTGGATGGAGCGATTTGGTTTAGACAGCCCGTGCAATGATGCTCTAATTAATGCGGCAGGGTCATCATGCCTTCGTGGGTAAGGCTCCTCCAAGAGTGACGGTTGGGAATACACCACGTCGTGAATCCCGATTAATACGGCGTTTGTCGAGGCAGTTCCGGACGCCTCGAGCAAGGTGCCTCGTCTTCTCAAGATGGCTTCCTTAGTGGGGAAGCAAAGCGGTAGCCGCGCTATATATATATATATATATATATATATATATGTTTGCAGTATTCTCTCATTTTGTTTCTTGAAGAGTCTCGCCCTCTGCAATGCTCTCCGTTTCGCCTGGTGCTTTTCTCAGCTAAGATGACGATGAGCCCCGACGACGTAGCTTCGGAGATCGTTGCTGAGGATGTGGAAAGGATTCATCAGAGGTATGGCATACCCCCAGATGTCGTTCTGCGAGTGCCGGAGCCTGGACATAGGGTCTTGCGAGATCTGGAGCGCGGGGTCTTCGTTTATGAAGACAGCTTGAAAGCAGGCTTTCGTTTTCCTCTCCACCCCTTAGTGAAGGAAATCATGACTCACTATAACATCTGTCCGATGATGGTGGCCCCAAACAGCTGGCGGAGCATCATCGGATTTATATCAATGTGCCACCAAATTCGGATTGTCGCCACTCTCCCTCTTTTTCGTGCCTGTTATCATCTGATACCCGGGAGGAAATCAGAGTGGCCCTACATTGGACCTCGAAGGTTCTTCAACGTGATTGTGGATAAGCCGTCCTCTATCAAGGGATGGAAGAGTCGATTCGTTATCGCCGAGGGGAATATTGGTTCCGACTTTCCTCGGAAATGGGGAAGCTTTGTTAGGGATGCGGAAACGCATTCGGTTTTGTCAGAGCAGGAGGAGAGAGATTTGGATGTCTTTCGCAATGGCCAAGTGTTCTCGGCCAATGATATCGGAGGGGGCCCTCTTCATGAATTGTAAATAAAGAATAAAAATAATTACCTCATTTTTTATCCAAACATGTTTTTTATTTTTTTGTTTTTTATCGCAATGGCCAAGTGTTCTCGGCCAAGTGTTTTTTACAATAGCCCCTTGGACCCGCAAGGTGAGTCCTCCCTTTTACTTTCTCCGCTGCGTGTTACCCCGACGAACGTGTTTGGATTTAATCGCATATGCCAAGAGGTCGGCATTGTCGAGCCTCGCCAAGAGGAAGAGAGGCAAGCGCCCAGGGGAGAGCAGCGGCGTAGATAGTGGTAGGCCCGAGAAAAGGGCTCACACCTCCTCAAGGAGCTTGCCGGACGCCGGAGCGGCCATGATAGGAGCGCCGGGGGCGAAGGAGGATCCAGGGAGGACAGCTGCGATCCCTTGTCCTCCCGTATTGGAAATATTGGATAGTTCAGATGACTCCGTTGGCTCGTCCGGCCGCGTCCCCTATGAAAGAGGAACCGGCGACGGATCCGGTGGAAGCGATCGTTTCTGGGGGGCCTTCCGCCTCCGCGGGGCTGCTACCGACTCCAGTGGGGGAGCAAGGGAGAGAGGCCGCTGGTGGAGAGGTTCGGGAGGAGTCCGGGGGTAGCGATGCTGGACCGCCCGTAGCGGGTCAAGAAACAGGCCAGACAGAGGCCTCGGGAGAGCCTGCGGAGGAGACGCAGGTGATGGTGACCGAAAAAGATGGGTCGGAAGAAGAAGCGCAGCAAGGTGAGAGTCCCGCAATGGGGACCCCTTTGAGAAGGATTCTGGGAAGGCTGGCGCTTGGGTTGGCCGAACTGTCTGAGGAAGCCCAAGCTAGGGCTCTGATAGAAGAGGCTGGGAGGTTGAAGGCCTCTCAGACGGAGGTTACCCAGGTTGGTTCCTCGGGCGGAGATGGCCAGCCCAGTGGCTCGAACGCTGGTGTTGAGGCGTTTTCAGCCTTGATGAGGTCGGCCTTGTACTCGGGTGCGGATCCTGTACCCTGTGCGACGCCTCGGTTTGGAAGTTCCCGAAGACTAAACGCTTCACCTGGAGCGAAGCGTCAGCCAGAGAAAACCAACAGGCTAGAACTTGGTTCATCTGAACCAAACCTGGTTCATCTAAACCGAGTTACTACACACCATTCAATTATAACTATTGAACGGCCTGGCCCAAATATTAAATTAAATAAAATATGAAACTAGAATTTTACATCAATGAATCAAGCTCGCTCCAACTTTACATTACCCTTTTCTACGATAATAAAATCTTAATTTTAAACTAGCTGGAATTGATTATCTAAGATATGACAGTAGTACAAATTATTGGCGGAGTCTAAGGAAATCAAGGGTCTCATATTCATGGTGGCTGGGACTTTTTAGTTTCTTTTTTATTTTGTTATAGAGTTAGAAAGGAAAGGGAGGTAGAAAATAGGTGAGGAGGGAAGACTGTCGGCCCTCTCAAAGCAGGGAAGAATTGTGGAGGTGAGACGATGCCGATCGCCGACTGCAGCTAGCAAAGGCAAAGACACTGAGTAGCCAATGGCAACACAGGCCGAAGACCCATGGAGCAACGTAGATCAAAAGAGGAATGCTGAAAGAAGGGAGGAGACAACGTTGGGCGAAGGCCTTCCGTGGCTAGTGGTGGTCGTTATCCCCTAGGCCATTCGACCCAGCTTGCCGATTCCGATGATCGACGAGCTCTGAGGGCATCGCGGCCTTGATTCGTTCTCAAGAACAGGGAAGATAAGAGGAAAAGGGGAAAGAGGGCACGTTTTGATCCCATCGCTGCCAGCGGCCATTGAGAGCCGATCGACGACCCGCGTTTGGTTCGCGGTAAATCTTGCATTGATAATTTTATATTTAACCAAATCACTGGACACGTCTCCTTTTTTTAACGTTAAAATAAGAAATGTTGGTTCCTATGTAGTGAACTCCAATGGTCTTTCTGGGGGTATTCTGGCACTATGGCGGACCCCATCCATTCGTGTTGATGCTTTTCACTATTATCGTCAGCAGGTCGCCTTGGTTGTTTCCGAAGGGACTGCTTCTCCTTGGCTGCTTCTGGGTGCTTACGCCAGCACGGACTATCGGAAGCGACACTGCCTGTGGGCTGAGATTATCACACTCCTCGATCAGGGCTTTCCTACTCTTGTTGCTGGTGATTTTAATTGTATCGTGAATGCTTCGAAAAATAAGAAATGTTCCAATAAAAAAATAAAAAAGTTTCTTAAAAATCATTCTAATAATATTATAGGTTTAAATAATATAAATATTTAATATATATAATAGGTAATATATTATATTATCATGTAATATGTATAATATAATATATATTATTATTTATTAATATCTAAATAATATAACTTATTAATATGTTATATATTATTTAAAAATTAAATAACATTTTAATCTAAATAATATTATTTAAATATAATAATTAATTATGGCATTATTGAAACTTATAATATAAATAATGTTAGATATATATTATAAATTATTTAGATATAATAATTGAATATGCAAGAAGGTTATTGATACGGTTGATCATCCATTCTGGGCGGTGTCATAATACCTGCACAATTTTCAGAACCAAATGACGTGATTGCTCGGGATATTGAGATTCTTGTCCCTGCTCCAGCTTCGGCATCTAGTGCCGACTTTTGGCTCTGGCCTCCAGCGTCGGCCTCAGTATATGGCTCCGGCCTCCAGCGTCGGTCTCGGTATATGGCTCTGGCCTTTGGCTCCGGCCTCCAGCGTCGGCCTTGGTATATGGCTCCGGCCTTTGGCTCCGGCCTCCAGCATCGGCCTCGGTATATGGCTCCGGCCTCTAGCGTCGGCCTCGGTATATGGCTCCAGCCTTTGGCTCCGGCCTCTGGCGTCGGCTTCGAACCCTAGTTTTAGCTCCGGCTTTAACTTGGTGCCTTATTTTCCTACATACACTATGACCCACTTCAGGTAACAAATCCTGAGATTCGAGACATTCGTTACCGTATATCTCGCTCACCAAAATCATGGGCAGGAACTAGCACGCCCAGTAGTTACCGCCTTAAGCGGCCCCCATCTAGCAACGGCTTACCCACTTGCCGTTCGAGGGAGCTTATCCTAACAAGGAAGATTCGACGGTTCGAAATGGAACAGAAAGAAAGGAACCTCCAAGACAGGTATAAGAGGACCCCGAGCTCAGCTAAAAGGGGGGACTCAATCTCTACTCTTCAGAAAAAAATCCCTGTTCTCCAAATCGCTGACTTGAGCGTCGGAGGGTCCCCATCGGAACCACCGGTCTGGGACTTTTCTTGTAGGTTTCCGACTGAAGGAGGCGGTCCCTATCATTCCTCTGAAGGCCAACGAAGCATTTCTGTCGCTTGACGCTCCTCAAAAGTGATTTGGCAGCAACAGATTGGCGTGCCAGGTAGGGGAGATCGCACACGTGGAAGGCGAAAGTTCTCCCTGTGACCCCACTGATTCTGCAAGGAAGATGATGGTGACAACACGAGCCCAGGAGGCTTCCACCAGCCAGGCCGCGGAGCACATTCCACGGGCTGAGCAGTCGGAGGCCAACCTCCATGTTCCACCCCCTGCATAGATGAGCCAGCCTGATCGGTTTGAAGTTCTAGCTCACCAGGTCCAGGACCTGATGACGGTGGTACGGGGATTGCAGGAACACTGCTTTGCCGCTGCACATCAACCCCCTCCGCCCGACGAAGGGGTGCGTGGAACAATTCAATCTCATCAAGGCGGGACCCCACCTGAGGCCTCCCGTCACTCACCTCCTGAACCTCGTTGCCGAGAGGCTTCAAAGCGACGGCGGTCTCTTTCCCATCACTCTGGTCGTTCCCACCGACGGCCGAGCGAGAAGGAACCAAGACGGGTGCATTCCTTACGCCGGCGGTCTTCATCGGCTTCATCTTCTGACTCATCTAAAGACGATGCCAACAGGAAGACTACCCGTTGGGCCGAGCAACGGCTCGATGAGTATCACCAACGGTTGGAGGAGCTTAGCCGCCGGATTGCCAACCCTCATGGGACTAACTACGATCACCGTCCCCCGCTCTCCCGACGCATCATGGGGGAACCGGTCCCGCACTGTTTCCGTCTCCCCCAATTGGACCCGTACGACTGCACGACGGACCCATTGGACCACCTGGAGAGCTATAAGGTCCTCATGCAGGTTCAGGGAGCGACGGACTCCCTCCTATGTGTCGCCTTTCCGGTCACCCTTCGCAAGGCGACGCGCGTGCATGGTATTCCCGCCAGCCACCGCGCAGCATCAATTCATTCCGACAGCTCGAATGGTCTTTCCTGGCCCACTTTGATGCATGCTGGAAGATCCCACGAGTGGCTGATAGCTTATTCATTGTTCAGCAAAGAAGTGGCGAGACCCTGAAGGACTTCGTTGCTCGGTTCAAGGAGGTAGCATTGGAGGTATATAATCTGGATGATTCTGTAGCCACTTTGGCATTAAAGCGAGGACTCCATCCTTCTAGGTTCGCCTATTCCCTAGACAAGAAGCCTCCAAGCTCTTACGCCGAGCTTATGAGCCAGGCGCATAAATACATTTGCGCTGACGAGGCGGATTCTTTCAGGAGGGAAGCTGATAAGAATCCCAGCAAGAAACCAGCATCTACTGAGCATGCCGGAGCACGATCTCGGAAGCCTGAGCCTCCTCACCGCCCAGATCGCTGGCCATAGACGCTTGCCCCCAAGGAGCAGTTCACTCCTCTCATGGCTCCGATATCTCACATCCTACTAGAAATTGAGGAGGAGCCATACTTTAGGCGTCTGCCTCCCATGAAGTCTGGGACCCCTGCAATAAGGAACTTTACTGCCGGTACCACCGAGATTACGGTCATGACACTGAGAACTGCCGCCATCTGAAGAAGGCCATTGAAGAGCTTGTCCAGCAGGGTCACTTGGGCAAGTTCATTCGAAGGGGAAACCTTCCTACTCCAGGTTCATTGGCACCTACACTTCAGACCGGCATGGACAATGCTCCTACGAAAAAGACCATAGCTATGATTTCCTGGGGGGCAGGTGGTGGTTCAAAAAGACAGCGAGAGGGAATAGACTATGTAATTCCTTTCTTCGGAAAGGATTTAGATGGGTAGTTAATAAGCATGATGACAGCGTCGTCGTATCCATGACCATAGCCAAACATCCTGTAAAAAGAATTTTAGTTGATAGTGGAAGTTCGGTGGATGTTTTGAGCTACGAAGCTTTTGTTCGGATGAACCTATCAAAGTCTTCCCTTCGACCCATCGACACACCTTTAATGGGCTTTACTGGGGACTCTATGAGCGTTGAAGGGAGATTGCCCTCCCTGTCACAGCTAGGACCCCTCCGTGTCAAAGCACGGTGGTCATAAATTTCCTGGTGGTTCGGGTCCCGCTGGCTTATAACATATCATGGGGAGGCCGGGCTTGAATTTGCTAGATGCCGTCATCTCCACCAAGAGATTGTTGGTAAGATTCCCCACCGATGAAGGAGTCGGAGAAATGAAAGGAGAGCAAAGCCCGCCACTTCTTTGCTATCACTTATCTCCCAGTCCACTAGAGGCGGCATCGGCGATAACCTCTGAACCGCTTGACCCCCGAGAGCCGGGAAGGAGGGGAGAACCAGCCGAGCACCTCCTGACCCTCCCCTTGGGGGATGACCCAACAAGGACCGTCCAGGTTGGAGCGCTACTTCCGAAAGAGGCACGCGATCGACTTCTCACCTTCTTGCGTGCCAACGCTGACGTCTTTTCATGGTCATCCTCAGACATGCCAGGCATCCCTGAGGAGGTGATCACTCATCGGCTCAACCTTAGGCCAGAGTGTCGGCCGGTCCGATGGAATAAAATGAGCTGCGCTCCAGACAAAGAAAGCTATCGATGAGGAAGTTTGCAAGCTGATGGATGCAGGCCATATTCTGGAAGTTCATTACCCCGAATGGTTGGCCAACGTGGTGATGGTCCATAAGACTAATGGAAGCTGGAGGATGTGTGTAGACTTCACCGATCTCAACAAAGCATGCCCCAAGGATAGCTTTCCTTTGCCCTAGATGATCAACTGGTGGATGCTACATCCGGCCATGAGATCCTTAGCTTCATGGATGCCTTCTCTGGGTACAACCAGATCAGGATGAACCCGGTGGATGAGGAAGCTACCTCCTTCATAACAGAGAAGGGGTTGTACTGCTACAAGGTAATGCCATTTGGGCTAAAAAACGTGGAAGCCACCTACCAAAGGTTAATGAATAAAGTCTTCAAGGACCAGATAGGATGCAACATGGAGGTGTATGTGGATGACATGCTGATAAAAAGTGTCCACGCCACCAACCATATCGCCGACCTAACGGAAACTTTCGACAACCTTCGCCGATACCAGATGAGGCTGAACCCACGCAAGTGTGCATTTGGGGTGACAGCCGGAAAGTTCTTGGGTTTCATGGTGACCCGGCGAGGAATCAAGGCAAACCCGGACAAAGTTCAAGCCATCCTGGACATGAGGTCTCCCACCAACAAGAAGGAAGTACAGCGCCTGACGGGAAGGGTGGCGGCCTTGAGCCTTTCCTGTCCAAGTCTGCTGAGAGTGCCTGCCTTTCTTCAAGGCGCTCCGCAGGGCCAATGGATTCGAATGGACGAAAGAATGTCAGAAGGCGTTCGAGGGGCTAAAGGAATTCCTATCTACCCGCCACTGCTATCCAAGCCAAC
>UESW01003606.1:30657-56894 GCA_900491605.1 Calamus simplicifolius
GGGTGGAGAAGAACTCCTTCTATACCTCGCGGCCTCTCCTGAGGCTGTTAGCTCTGTGCTAGTCCGTGGACACCAATGGCACACAAAGGCCAGTATATTACGAAGTAAGGTGCTTCATGATGCAGAGACCCGATACTCAAACATGGAAAAAATCATCTTCTTGATCGTGTCTGCCCAGCGTCTGCGGCCATACTTCCAAGCCCACCCGATCGATCACAGACCAGCCTCTGAAGACAGTTCTAGCTCGCCCGGATACTTCGGGCTGGCAAGGGGCCCTCAAGCTGGGGGATTTGATCTATCTTTCCCCCCGGTCGGCCATGAAGTCCCAAGTCCTGGCAGATTTTTTGGTCGAATGTACTTGGGGAGAGGAGCAACCTGAAGAACCTCCTACGGACATCAGCCCCTCGGAACCAGCGATGATGAGTGGGTCCTTCATGTGGATGGGGCATCGAACTCTCAAGGGAGCGGAGCAGGCCTCATCTTGGCCAACTCGGATGGTTGTGACCGAGTGTGCACTTCGCTTCCTCTTTCCAGCCACTAATAATCAGGCGGAATATGAAGCTTTGTTATCCGGGTAAGATTGGCTCGAGAGCTTGGGGTGAAACGCCTTAGGGCGTTCACCGACTCCCAACTGGTTGCTGGCCAAATTACAAGGGAGTACGAGGCAAGGGATCCCATCATGGCCCGCTACTTAAGCATGGTGCACTCGCAAGCCCCTTCACTCACTTCAGCGTCAGCTACATTCCTCGACAGGAGAATGCTAGAGCCGACGCCTTATCCCATCTTGCCACCTCAGCTGATGGGATGTTGGGAAGAGCTTATGTGGAGCACTTAGAAGCCCCAAGTATTGACGTACCAAGAGAAACTTACCAGTGGAGCAGGAGCCCTCCTGGATGGACGCCTATGTCCGGTACTTTACTGAGGTACCCTCCCAGAAGACCCTGCCGAAGCCAGGAAACTTAAAAGACGGGCCCCAAGTTTTTCATAATGGAGGGAAAGCTCTACGAAGGTCGTTCTCATACCCTTCCTCAGGTGTGTCGGTCCCACCGAAGCCATTATATTTGCGAGAGATACACGAAGGTATATGTGGAAGCCATCTGGGGGGCAGGGCTCTTGCATACAAAGCTCTACGTCAGGGGTATTACTGGCTGACAATGAAGGAGGATGCATCTGAACTTGTTAAGAGGTGTGACAGCTGCCAGCCATGCCAACATCAACATCAACCGGCGTCCCAGCTGACCCCCTGGCTGCACCCTGGCCCTTCGCACAGTGGGGCATGGACATCCTGGGACCTTCCCTCCTGCCTCCGGACAACGCAAGTTCCTAGTTGGCCGTCGACCATTTCACTAAGTGGATCGAGGCGGAAGCTCTCGCTAAGATCACGGAAGCCAAAGTAAGGGCTTTCTTCTGGAAATCTGTGGTGTGCCGGTTTGGGCTACCACACACCCTCGTTACAGACAACGGCCGACAGTTTGATAACACGGCCTTCCGAGAATTCTGCGATGGCCTGGGCATCCATCATCGATTCACCTCCGTAGGGCATCCCCAAACCAACGGCGCAGCCGAGGTGACCAATCGCATCATCCTCCAAGGGCTCAGGGCTCGGCTAGATAGCTGCAAAGGGCGCTGGGTGGAAGAACTTTCCAGTGTGTTGTGGGCCTACCACACGACGCCGCGAGCACCCACTGGGGAAACTCCTTTCAGCCTTGGTCTTTGGGACCGAGGCGGTCATCCCCGTGGAAATAGGAGTCCCCAGTCCCCGGACGGAATTATACCACGAAGAAAGCAACTCAAACCAGCTGGGCCGATCTGGATTTGGTGGAAGAATTGCGAGATCAAGCGCAACTTCGCATGGCAGCGTTCCGTCAGCGAGTGGCCAATACTACAACTCTCGGGTGCGACCCAAGACATTCCGCCCGGAGACTCGTCCTGCGAAGAGCTGAAGTATCAAAGCCGACGGAGGGGGCAAGCTGGCACCAAAATGGGAAGGACCATACCGTGTCAAGGAGGTGCTTCACCATGGGGCGTACAAAGTTGAAGAGCTAGACGGGAAACCGCTCCTCGCACTTGGAACGCCGACAATCTACGTCGGTATTATCAGTAATGTGCTAACTCCATTAATTTGAACCTGCTTGACAGCTTGCTGTTCAAAATATTTCATTGCTTTTCGAGTGATCATACTTCTCAAAAAGCCCGGCTCCGCGTCGGCACCAAAGCCCGGCTCCGCGTCAACACCAAAGCCTGATCGGCACCTAAAGCCCGGCTCCGCGTTGGCACCTAAGTTCGGCTCCGCGTCGGCACCTAAAGCCCGGCTCCACGTCGGCACCTAAGTCTGGCTCCGCATCACAACAAAGCCTGGCTCCGCGCACCAAAGCCCAGCTCCGCGCCGGCAAAAGCCCGCTCCGCTCGACACCTAAAGCCCGGCTCTGTCGGCACCTAAAGCCCGCTCCGCATCAGCACCTAAGTCCGCTCGGCAACAAAGCCCGGCTCTGCAATGGCACCTAAGCCCGGCTCCGTCGGCACCTAAGCGGCTCTGCGTCGGCACCAAAGCCCGGCTCCGTGCCGGCACCAAAGTCTGGCTCCGCATCGGCACCAAAGCACGGCTCCACGCCGGCACCAAAGCACGACTCTGCATCGGCACCAATGTCTGGCTTTACGTCGGCATTTAAGTTCACAACTCCATGTTGGCACACGCTGTCCAATTCTACATGGCATATCTAATGAGGCATTAGGCATTCCACGACTTCGCGTCGGCACGAGCGGGGTCTTATACTATGGTTCAACTTTTGTTTCTGCAACCAAGACTGATCCCGCATCAGTTCTCTAACTAAAAAGAAATCGTGTTGTGGCTTTTCGGCCATTGGTTGTTGGTTCGCGACAACTCATACACTAGCAAAACCATTATGATCAAAGACAAGTGTTACGGATCGAAGGATTCATTAATAGCTAAAAGTTTACAAAATTGCCGATCTAAGTCAGACTTGAGGCAATACAATAAAAATGAAAAACTAAGGATCACTTGGGGCTGGGTCGTCATCTTCAGGGACTTCATATGGCTCCAACCCTTCAATCCCTCGATCGTAGAGTTTCTGAATCTTTTCCTTGTAGTCCTGGAAGCCAGCTTCGTAAGCAAATGTCGTCGATTCGGCTAATTCCTTACTAAAGGCTCTAGACTTCCTGAAGTTCTCTACGGCCTCTGTGGCTCTCTTATCTGCCTCGGAGGTTTTCTGCTCGGCCTCCGCGACCTTCTCCTCGACCTCCATGACCTTCCTCTCAGCTTCGATCACCGCCGCCTTCAAGTCGGCAATCTTGGCATCGGACTGACGGGCGACCTCTTTGGCCACATCTATTTCAATGGTGGCGGAGTATAATCGGTCCTTCAAAATACACATTTCTGATTCCCACCTCCAATTTTTCCTCTGCCATCATCTGTTTTTCTTCGGCCACCTGAGCATTATCCAGCTCATTGGCCGCTTGATGCTGGGCAACTTCCAGCGCATATATGCCTTCTCGGCTCTTAGCCGGATGGCTTCGGCTTGGCCTTTTAATGTGGCTCGGGTATCCTCCAAGGCCATTTCTGCCTTCTCTGCCCTGGCCTGGAGTGCCTGCATCTCCTCCCATGATTGGTTGAGAGCAGCATCACCCAGGGCCCAAAGGTCCTCCTGGCAATCATAGAGTTCAGTGCCTGGACGGAATGTCTAGGTTAAAAAAAAAGAGAGAGAGAGGGCGATGATGAAAAAGTTGATAATAGGAAAAAACTCACCCAGAGGTGTGCCACAGATGCCTCTCGGAAGAAGGTAGCCCTCCCAGATGTGGAGAAACTCCTGCACCTCGACCACGACGACTCGTTCAACGCTCGCTCGGCCCAGCGGCTGTGGTTTGCCAAAATCGATTGGAAGGAAGGGTCGACGCCTTTCCTTTCCTCAGACGTGGGGGCTGTGTGAGGACTCCTCCGACTCTGCTACCTCCGGCACCTTTGCCGGTGGAGGCACCTCGGTTGTTGCCCCTTTGGGGGGCATGACAGCTGCTGGAGCCGGCTTTGTGGTTGAGTGAACCGGCTCCGCTTCGGCGGCTTCGGCGGGGGTGACGGTGCTTTTACGACCCGCTTCGGAGAGGGATCGAGCAGGATGACAGGAGAGGGAGCCGGTACTGAAGGCAAATCGTTTCCTCTTGCCTGGCTCCCCCAACTTCCTCGCTGGCCTCGGCCCTTACCGTGTCTTTCCTAACGGGCTCGTCGGCTTGGGCTCTTACCGCCTCACACCCGCAAGGGCTCCCCAACCTTGGCCCTTCAAGCGTCGGCCCTCCCAGTGTCGGCCCTCCTTGGAATCTTGGCGACGGCCCTCCTCTCGACGGGCCCCATTCCCCTTTGCCTTCCTATTTTTGGTAACAGCTTGCCTGAGCTCACGAAGTGACGACATCATCCCTATTAAAAAATAGGAGATGAGTAAAAAAAAAAAAGAGAAAGAGAAAGAAGGAAAGATGTGAGTAATCAAGTGCTCACCACAGAAGGGATTAGGCCGGCGAGATGAAGGTTTTCATCGAAGAAGCTTATTACATCGGGGGACATCGGCAGTCAGAAGCTGCCAAATGCCATTCGATCCCTCGGGAGGATGGAGGAATCCCTATTAGCGTCAGTATTTGGTTCCCCAGCTTCCACTCACCCCCTCGACATCGGCAAAAATGAACTTATCCTTCCACCCTTTAACAGAGGTGGGAAGATACAATCTGAGGATCCTAGTGGGTCTAGGAGTAAAGGACCACCAACCTGACTGCTTGCGAAGGGTATAAAAACTGCGGAATAAGGAGATACTGGCCTCTATACCTTGCAGGTGACAGAGAACCAGAAAGCCAACTATAGTTCGGATCGAGTTAGGGACTAGTTGGGAAGGTGTTAAAGAATATCTATCTAGAAGGTTGAAGATGAAAGGGTGGATGGGTAGTCGAAGTTCCTGCCTTAAAAAAGGCTCCGTACAAGGCAACTCTTCCGGGACGGAAGAGGTTACCCTGTCATCAGGAGCAGGGTAGGACAGACATGTTTGACGGAAAATTATACTTGGTTCTTAGGTTTACTATGTCTGAGCAGACATAGTGGAAGCAGTCTAATCGGGGGACTCCTTGACAACGTTGGAAGGACCAGTGGTTGTTGGGCGCTGGGGGGAGGTCCGTCCGATGGTCGGACAGCTCCCGGCTGCGGGGCGTCCGGTCGACCGCCGCCGTTCCGGCGAGGGATGGTCAGAAGATGGGGTGGTCCATTGACTCGGTAGGGAATCAGAAGGTTGAGAAGGAACGGGGGAACGATTCCCGGAATCGGAAGAAGGCCAAGAAAGCGAGGAAGCCATGGGAACTAACCTGGAAAGCTTGAACTAGATTGAAGGAGCGCGAGGAGGGGAATGGACACGGGAGGTAAACGGACGCTTGTGGATTCAAGGTAGGAGGGCATAACGTAAGAGAAGACAGGGATCACCGGGTAAGGACATCTTTCCTTTATAACCCCATTTCAAATCATCCCGTAGTTGTCCGATTTGGCCATGTGTCCGCTCCTCACTGGGAGTCACTTTGACGGCCCATCGGCGCAAGAAACACAAGAAATGCCACCAATAAAAAGGCGACGGTGACCTTACCGCAATGATGATGCTCACCTTTTTACAACTCCTCGCCGAGAAAAATCTTTCCCAATCCCAATAGCCTGAACAGACGATATAATGGTATGGAGATCAGCCACCTGGTGGATATTAACACCCCTTTTCGCTGGTAACTATGCGCCCCCATCTCAGGGGGGGGGCATTTGATACGCTGATCATCCCTTCTGGGCGGCGTCATAACACCCTGCACAATTTTCAAAACCAAATGATGTGATTGCTCGGGATATTGGGATTGTCCCTGCTCCAGCTTCGGCATCTAGTGCCGGCCTTTGGCTCCGGCCTCCAGCATCGGCCTCTGGCTCTGCCTTTGGCTCCAGCCTCCAGCGTCGGCCTCGGTATATGGCTCCGGCCTTTGGCTCCGGCCTCTAGCGTCGACCTCGGTATATGGCTCGGCCTTTGGCTCCGGCCTCCAGCGTCGGCTTCGAACCCTAGCTTCGGCTCCGGCTTTAACTTGGTGCCTTATTTTCCTACATACACTATGACCCACTTCAGGTAACGATCCCGAGATTCGAGACATCGTTACTGTATATCTCACTCACCAAAATCATGGGCAGAAACTAGCACGCCCAGCAGTTACTGCCTTAAGCGGCCCCCATCCAGTAACGGCTTACCCACTTGCCATTGGAGGGAGCTTATCCTAACAAGGAAGATTCGACGGTTCGAAATGAAACGGAAAGAAAGGAACCTCCAAGATAGGTATAAGAGGACCCCGAGCTCAGCTAAAAGGGGGATTCAATCTCTACTCTTTCAGAAAAAATCCCTATTCTCCAATCGTGACTTGAGCATCGGAGGGTCCCCGCCGAAACCACCGGTCCGAACTTTTCTTGCAGGTTTCCGGCTGAAGGAGGCGGTCCCTATCATTCCTCTGAAGGCCAACGAAGCATTTCTGTTGCTTGACGCTCCTCAAAAGTGATTTAGCAGCAACCGTTATAAATATTAATAATTTTTAATTTAATACATATTATTATATAAATATATAATAATATTTAAAAATAAATATTACATTAGCATTCAATTTAATATTATTATTATATTATATATTAGTGTTAAATATAATATTAAATATTTAACTAATATCAAATTTATATTAAATATATAATCTGATTAAATATTATTTAATATTCATATGAAAGTCAAGAGTGTGATTTAAGATTATCAAATTGTAGTAATATCAAATACCTACTTCTAGCTGGAAATTGGATACCATAATTTATGGTAATTTTAGTTGCTGAAAATCAAATATTATTGCTTTAATTACCGTATCTAATGGCTAAATATGATAATTTCTAAAGAATTATCATTAATCAAATGTTCCTTTAGGATAAAAGAGGGATAGAGAGCGAATGATACTATGCACTAATTGGCGCTTGATCGAAAAGAGAGAAGGGGGCAAATGGACTGCCAATGTGGTGCAAATGAGGTACTTGATAGTGAATTATTGCTGACTGAGGAGGAGAAGGTAAAGGAATTTGTAACGGCTAGAGGGGCCTCTCATCACTCGCGAACTCGTTTTGTCCGAATTGGCTCAAGGTTTGGCTTCGATTGACTTGTTCATGTCAACCAAGACGGTTCACTTTTAATTTTTAATTTTTATTTTTTTATAAGCATGTCGAAACGGTCAAATTACTGACCACTTTTTAAATGAAAAAGTCTTTGTACATCACTTTCGATGCAGAATAGTCTGCACTAGACATGATGATTTATTCGCAAGTGAGCCCACACGGAAAGGCTCATCCATGGATTCCACATCGGGTATACAAAGACTTTTTCCACTTAAATCGAGCCAGCCAAAAGGATTGATCCTTTAATATTTATTATTGATTTGGTGACTAGATGACTTTCTTATGCCACGTAAAAGAGGTACAGAAGGACTCAAGAACCTCTAATCCGCTGTACTAATGCCTTGAATGAATCTAAGGTATGCCAATATTTCTTTGGCCCCTCCTTTAATTGGGTTGACAAAATAACTGAAAAACTTTCTCCTTCTTATGCATGAAGGAAAAGAAAAATTATGCATGAAGCCTACAAATATTTTTTTTCATCAAAAACTGAATATTATATAAGAAAGATAATATTTGTTTTCCAAACTTTTTCTCTCTCTCCAAATTTTTTTTATAAAAAAAATATTTTTAAGGAAATACCAAACAAGTAGGAAGAGGAATGCAACATTGATATAATACACTACAAGAAAATACTGAAATAGCGACGCAAATTAGCGATGCAATTATGCGTCGCTAAATTGCGACCACTTTGCGACGCCTCTGTGATAACAAAATATTACGATGCAATTAGTGACGCATTAGCGACTCAATAAATCAGAAAATAAAAAAAATTAATTTTTTTATTTAGCGATGCAAATAAAGCATCGTAATATTTTTAAATTAATTTTTTATAAAATATAAATATCGGAAAAAAATATTGCGATGCAACTCAGTGCATCGCAATGTTTTTAAAAGAATTAAATATGTTAAATAGCGACGCATTAGCGATGCAATAAACCAAAAAATTAGAAAATTATTTTTAATTTAGTGACGCACCAATTGCATCGCAAATAATTTAAATAAAATTAAATTATATAAAATATAAATAATAAAAAAAATATTGCGATGCAACTCAGTGCGTCGCAATGTTTTTAAAAAAATTAAATATATTAAATAATGATGCATTAGCGACGTAATAAACCAGAAAATTAGAAAAATTATTTTTAATTTAGCGATGCACCAATTGCGTTGCAAATAATTTAAATGAAATTAAATTTTATAAATTATAAATATTAGAGAAAAATATTGCGATGCAACTCAGTGCGTCGCAATATTTTTTAAAAAATTAAATATATTAAATAACGACGCATTAGCGACGCAATAAACCAAAAAATTAGGAAAATTATTTTTTAATTTAGCGACGCACTTGTTGCATTGTAATTAATATAAATAAAATTAATTTTTATATAATATATTATCATATTAAAAAATTACGATGCAACCCTTTGCGTCGCAATATTTTTAAAAAATTAATTATGTTAAATAGCGATCGGTCCAAAATTGATCATGGCCGATCAGAATCAGGGCTTGGATCGATCGCAACCGTCGGATCGTCGCCGATCGGACCGATCGCAACGGTCCGAGATCGGTCGTGGCCAATCGAGATCACGGCTTGGATCGATCGCAACCATCGGATCATCGACGATTGGACAGATCGCCACGGTCCGAGATCGGTCATGGCCGATCGGGATTAGGGCTTGGATCGATTGTAACCGTCGGATCGTCAGCGATCTCGGACCGATCGCAACGGTCCAGAATCGATCGTGGCCAATCGGGATTAGGGCTTGGATCGATCGCAATCGTCAGATCATCGTCGATCGGATCGATCGCCGTGGTTCGAGATCGGTCATAGTCGATCAGGATCAGGGCTGGGATTGATGGAAACCATCGGATCAACGCCGATCGGTCCGATCGCCATGGTCCGAGATCGATCGTGGACGATCAAGATCAGGGCTTGGATCGATCGCAACCGTCGGATCGTCAGTGATCTCGGACCGATCGCATCGGTCTGGGATCGGTCATGGTCGATCGGGATCAGGGCTTGGATCGATCGCAACCATCGGATCATCGCCGATCGGACCGATCGCCATGGTCCGAGATCGGTCATGGCCGATCGGGATCATGGCTTCGATCAATCGCAACTGTCGGATCGTCATCGATCTCGGACGGATTGTATGGTCTGAGATCGGTCATGGCCGATCGGGATCACGGCTTAGATTGATCGCAACCATCGGATTGTCGCCTATCAGATCGATCGCAACGGTCCGAGATCGTTCATCGCTGATCGGGATCGATCAGGCTTGGATCGATGGCAACCATCGGATCGACGCTGATCGATCCGATCGCCACGGTTCGAGATCGATCGTGGACGATCGGGATCACGGCTTGGATCGATCGCAACCATCAGATCGTCGCCGATCGGACCGATTGCCATGGTCCAAGATCGGTCATGGCCGATCGGGAGCAGGGCTTGGATCGATCGCAACCGTCGGATTGTCAGCGATCTTGGACCGATTGAAACGGTCCGGGATTGGTCGTGGCCGATCGGGATCAGGGCTTGGATCGATTGCAACTGTCGGATCATCACCGATCGGACCGATCGCCATGGTCAAAGATCGGTCGTGGCCGATTGGGATCACGGCTTCGATCGATCGCAACCGTCGGATCGTCGCGATCGATCCGTTCGGTGTCGCAATATTTTATTTATAATTCTTTTTAATATTTTTATAAAATTTATTTTTAAAAAACATTGCGATGCAATACTTGCGTCGCTAAATAAAAAAATATTTATTAATTTACTATTTATTGCATCGCTATTGCATCGCTATTTAACATAATTAATTTTTTAAAAACATTACGATGCATAGGGTTGCATTGTAATTTTTTAATTTAATAATTATATTATATAAAAATTAATTTTATTAAAAATAATTACGATGCAACTAGTGTGTCGCTAAATTAAAACATAATTTTTTTAATTTTTTGATTTATTGCGTCGCTAATGCATCGCTATTTAACATAATTAATTTTTTAAAAATATTATGACGCACTGAGTTGCATCGTAATATTTTTTTCATAATTATATTTTATAAAATTAATTATATTTAAAATAATTATGATGCAATTAGTGCATCGCTAAATTAAAATATAATTTTTCTAATTTTTTGGTTTATTGCGTCGCTAATGCGTCGCTATTTAACATAATTAATTTTTTTAAAAAATATTGTGACGCACTGAGTTGCATCGCAATTATTTTTTCTCATATTTATACTTTATTAAAATTAATTTTATTTAAAATAATTGCGATACAATTAATACGTCGCTAAATTAAAAATATTTTTCTAATTTTCTGGTTTATTGCGTCGCTAATGAGTCACTATTTCAAATAATTAATTTTTTAAAAAATATTGCGACGCACAGAGTTGCATCACAATATTTTTTTCTCATATTTATATTTTATAAAAATTAATTTTACTTAAAATATTTGCGACGCAATTAGTGCGTCGCTAAATAAAAATAATTTTTCTAATTTTTTGGTTTATTGAGTCGCTAATGCGTCGCTAATTGCATTGCTATTTAACATAATTATTTTTTAAAAAACATTGCGATGCACTAAGTTGCGTCGTAATATTTTTTTCTCATATTTATATTTTATAAAAACTTAATTTAATAATATTGCGATGCATTTCTTGCATCGCTAAATAAAAAATACTTTTTTTTGATTTTCTAGTTTATTGAGTCGCTAATGCGTCGCTAATTGCGTCGCAATGATTTGTTGTCGCGGATGCATCGTAAAGTGGTCACAATTTAGCGACGCAGTATTGCGGCGCTATTTCAGTATTTTATTGTAGTGGGGGCTTGATTAATTTAAATTTTTTAGTATCCAATTCAGTTTTGAGTAGAACCCTAGAATTAGATTTAGTTTTAGGTTTGAGCTTTAATTAGGTTAATAAATTTTGGACTTTGGCCTTTGAATTTACATTTAGAATTTGAGCTTGGATTAAGTAAAAATTTACAAGACTTAGGCCAAGCCGGTGGATAAGGTATATAAAAAATTTGTTTTTAAATTTTTTGGATTTTAATTTTGAAAAATCAAGCTAAAATTGAATAATCAAAATTTAAAAAATGAATTGAACTAAATTAAAAATATATAAATATTAATAATATATTATATACTAATTTAATATGCAAGAAGGTTATAAATATTAATGAATTAAATTTTAATATTTTAATATATATATATATATTACATTTTAAATATTTTTAATATAAATTAAATATATATTGATTGGTAAACTCCTCTGCTTCACCAAGCTCGATGAAGCTTCGCTCCCTCTCTTTATCACTCTCGTCCAGGAAGACACACCCCCATATGATAGGGCAAGCCATTCAACGCATGCCAAGTGAAGGGTAAGGAAAAGGTCATGTCATAGTGTCCTGGCATTGACCAGGTCAGCCAGGTCATGTCGTGGCATTTTGGCATTGACTAGGTTAGTCAAGCAATAGATTGGAAAGATATGAGCAAGCTCAAGTTATATCGTAGTGTCCTAGCATTGACCAGGTCAGCCAGGTTATGTCGTGGTGTCCTGGCATTGACCAAGTCAGCCATGCAATAGATTGGAAAGATATGAGCACGCTCAAGTTAAGAATCATGGAAAAAGTCGAGTAATGATGGCTTGACACTCTGCCTCTTATTGCATTCAATTTTCTTTCTACTTTTTCTGAAAAGGCCTACTTATATTTTGCATGTGATTCTTGATTCTTATATAATGGTAATTATAATAATGATTTCACTATAAATTCAAACGGATACTTTTCATTTTCTAAAACTTTCTAAAATTCAAACTAAGATCAGCGTGAATATCATTATTGGGGTTGTTACAGTAAGAAAAGCTGAAAAAAAAAGTGCCAGCTAACTATAAGAAAAAACAGAGATTAATTTTTTTCTCTATCAAAAGAGAGACTCAAGAATCTTTCTTAACAACAAGAAGTTATTTATGGCATCAATTTTGTATAAGACTTAATAGCTTCACAAGTGGGGCAGTTTTTGTTCCAAAAAAATGGTTGGATGTTTACCAGAAACACTAGAATTTTTTTTTTATATATATACTTCCATTACAAATCCATCATGGGTAGAACAATCTTTGCTCCAAAAGTGATTGGATGTTTCCAACAAACTTTGTCATATATTTACTTCCATTATTAATCCATCATCTCTGAAAACCACCCATTATTAATAAAAGACGGGAGAAAAACTCTTCACTCTCATTTTCTATAAAAGAAAAGAAGAAACAAAGCATATTTTTCTTGAATCAATTGGTAGAGATGACACCAATCATCCATTGCAGGCTCGGAAAGAATATTATGAAATGGTTGTTATTGTAAGAGGTTTTTATAAATCTGTATGCTGTCTTGACACTTGAGAAGGGAGCTGTTGCTTATTCTGAGAGCAGCAAAGAGATGGATGGCCATTGTGGAAGTTACCTACACAAATGGCTTCTAGCAGACTCCGGTAGGAAGAGTTTGGCATAGGTAATAAATGTCCAAATGTTGTTCCCAAGTAGTCTGAGACATATGGTAATAATCATCCATTCATTCGGTTCAGGTTTTTTTATTTTTTTCTTTGAATTTCAATTTGAGGCCCAGGTTTAAAGCAATTATGGGCTGTTTTTTTCCTTTAATTTTAGGCTGAATGAATGGATCATGTTTAGAAAAATTATGATTTATGGCTGTTTGTAAAATTTTCACTGAAAGTTTGTGATTATGTTAATAAATAAAGGTAAATAAGTAAATTTACTAATGGATATAATGCACATAAGGTGAAATAGGGATATCTTTACATCCATATCCATCATATACCCATTTTTTAACCTTCATACACACCTCAAATGTTATGGAGATGGGTGAGTATCTATGGGTTTGAAAAAAATTACTATCCCTAACACCTATATAGATATATCTATCTTAAACAACATCAATATATGATGACTTAGGACTTTACTCAAAAAAAGATGAAATACTTAAATCTTGACTTTTTTTTAATGAATTTCTAAATCTAGAGAAAGATGTAGCTCATTTACAAAATTTGCTTTCTTCATCTTTTTATTTATTTATTTATTTTTAGTGACACAATATACAGATAAAAGAAGTTTCTTTTAAAAATAAAATAACAGAACAATGACGAAGAAAACTAAAGCAAGGACACCAAATGGGCTATATTTTTTTTTCGTGTAGAAAATTAGTTGCATTATTACCAACATCATCTCTGTGATGCTTAGAAGCGATGGAATTCCAAATCCTTTTCATATCGAAATAGATTAATGAATTAGCTTTAATAGCAAATTTAAAGATCTTTAAATTTCTTTCATTTCACATTTTTCATCATATTATGGTTATGGTTTTGATATTTTTTTCTAAATTTAAGATCCTTGATCTTTTAATCCCCAGAAAATCACAACAAGAAATTAAAGAACTGCACAAATCAAACCATCAATGTTAAACTCGGAAAGTATCTCGTGGGATAACCATTATGAGCTTTGATTTTAGGCTGAGAGACCAATTATCTCAAAAAAAAAAAAAAAATCTTAGGCTAATATGAAAAACATCAGCAATGTATATAAATAAGGCTTAACAAACGACTCTCATACTTTCTATTCTATTTTAAAATAATTTGTTCACTATTTAAGCATGTCTCTTTAAGGGGAAGGAAAAAAGAGAGAGAAAAAAAAAGTTAGGCTTGCTGAACTCTCTAGGGACCCTCCTATTATGGAGATTGCATGATGCAGAGCATGATTGAACAACTCTAATTGCATTTGAGCTAATTAAAATCTATCTAGTAATTTGCCAGCATAGTCCACATGATGCAAATAGACCTGGCAGCCAACAAATTTGCACCCATTTTGGATCATGTGACATGGGACGTGGTCGTTGGAATTGGATGGCTCAACAACTTCACATCCGTTCTTAGGGCAAAAGTATGGACTGCATTAAGGAAATGACTTTGAAAATTTTGATTGGCATTTCTTTTGGTGAAATCAATCAGCTATTGAGGTGATATATGCATGACAGATGCTAAGCATATATGTTATTAAAATTTAACCCCCCCCCCCCCCCCCCCAAAAAAAAAAAAAGCCTTTTTTTTTCTCTGTTTTATCTTACCAGATGTCCCTATTAAAAAGTAAATTAAATTATCTCAATATATATTCATGACATAGAGCACATAGATGTTATTAATATAATTTGCTATGATTATATCGATTCAACTAAATTTCACCATAATAATTGGCCAAATTTATCCAGATGGGCTCCCTAGAATGCCTATCCTAAGAAAAGTATGCTAGAATTATCAAGGTGGGCAAAGAGAAAATAATATTGTAGCCTTAAGCCTTCATCCTTTGAAATTCAACTAAAATGAAATAAATTAGATATAAGTTATAGGTAACATGAATTAACTATTAGTAAAGGTTAATAATATACCATTGTATACACTTTGTAGGGAAAGTGTGCTTTAAGTTTCGTGCGAGTGTGGCTCCGGCGTTCTCTGTTAGGGTGTGCTTTAAGATTAGTGCACTGCGATTGTCCTCTGCCTGATCTCCGGTGTGTCAGCTTGATTCTAGTGATCCTTCCTCCGGGCTGGTCATCTTGCTCTATTCTTCTGCTCCAATGGCTGCGATTGGAGGATCTGCCACCCCGAAGACCTCGAGTATGGGTCAGGCGTCCGGATTTGTTTGGGTTTCATCTTCTCCGTTGCCGACTGAGGTGGTTGAGCTGGAAGGCCGCTTCCCTGAGGTTGTTGGAATCCCTGTTTTGATGCTGGAGGAGACCAGTGTCTGTTGGAAGGAGAAGGCCGTCTTGGTCCGTACTTTCCAGTGCTAGGTTCCGCCTGATGCTTTCATCAGAGAGTTCCGACGAGCGGGGGTTCCTGGTGACATCCAGCTGCTGAGCCTTGCTCATCGCTGCCATATATTCTGATTCGACGAGCTTGGGTCTAAGGAAATGGTGATTGGCCATCCTTGGGTGGTCAACGGTAGCCTGTTGCAATGGAAGAATAGCGGCCGGAGTTTGTTCCGGCTCTGGATGCTGTGTCATTAGCCCTTCTCTAGGTCCGGCTGCCATCTCTCCCTATTGAATTTTGGAACGAAGATGTCTTGCGAGATATCATGGCGCCGGTAGGAGAGTTTGTGTTCTGTGACTCTGCTACCCATTTGCTATCCAGGGGGGATTTGCCAGAGTTTGCGTGCAAGTGGATCTCCGGCGTCCTCTCCGGCCAGGTGTCAGAATTCAGGGAATGGGCTCCCCTTTTGGCAGCAGTTCCAATATGAGCATTTGGAAGGCATCTGCCCTTGCTGTGGTTCAATCCATCTCATGGGCCCCTGTTCACTGTCTTCCCCATCTCCAACGTCTCAGAAGTCTTCGGCCGGGCCTAGCTTTGGGCCTTGGATGTTGGCCACCCGCCGTAGACGTCCTTCGGGTTAGGTACAGAGGAACTCTCCGAAGTCTCCTGGGTCTTCCCAAACTGTTCCTGAGCCCCCTCTTCTGGTGCACTAAAGCCGGATCAGCTGTCTGCGGGCTGGAGTTCCCCTGCCAAGGTGGCTCGCCGGAGACCTCTGAAGGCTGGCAAGTCTCCTGCCAGCGTGGTATCGGTTTCTGGTCTCACTCTGGTCAGCTTGGAGTTGGGGCAAGGACTTTCCATTGAAGGCTCCAGTGATGCTAGGAGCGTGCCGGTTGAGGGTGACCGTGCCGGTTCCATTACTTCAGTGGACGTAGAGAACAGTGAAGTTCAGATGGCTGATTCTGAACTCCAGCTTGCTGTAATCCCAAATGTGATGTCTAATAACCCATTTGCCCTTTTGGGTGAGGGTAGTTGGAAAGGTACGCCTTTAGCCCGGTCGGATGCCAATCCGGGTCCTTGTAAGCGTGCTAGACCGGTTGAGTCCCACCCCTTGCGAATGCCTTCCAAAAATGAAAATTGAAAAGGAAAAGGCATTGCGTCTATGACTAAAGGGCCAAAGGTGAAGTCTAATCTATCTGCTCGGGTTCCTACTGATAGTGATAGTAGATCTGATAAGGCAGCCTCTGGTCAAGAATCAGGCTGTATTGGGAATGGGGGTCAGTCTTCAATGGATGTGAGTTGTAAACATGATGTGGCTCTATCCTATCTCAAATTAGCAATTCAGGGTCAGCTGAAGGATTCTGCCCTCACTGCCATTGGATCTTCGGCTGTTGAAGCTGTGTCTGAGGTAGCTGTCTATCGGGTTGATAAACCTAGGATGGATTGTACTATACAATCGGATGTGGGTGGTACCTCGCCTTTGGGATACCTTTCTGATTCGGTTATGATGGAAGACCAGGGTGGTCTCCACCCTTTCCCCCAATTATAAATGAAAATTATGATATGGAATGTTATAGGAGCTCGAAAACCATCTTTTCGGTCCTCCTTTGGCAGACTGTTGCAGATTCATAATTTTGATATATGTATTTTAACAGAAACCCGATTATCATGAGACAGCTTGGTCTGATTTCGGAGACAGGCTGCTAGTACTTGGTCTTCATATGCTATTGAGTCCGAGGGTCTATCCGGTGGGATTATTGCTTTTTGGCATCACTCCTCGGTTTCTGTGAGTGCCTTTCATCAGTGTAAGCAGCAGATTGCCCTTCTTGTTTCGGATGGGTCTTTTGACCTTTGGCTCCTTTCGGGGTTTTATGCTAGCACTGATTTTAGGGAAAGGCATGCTCTTTGGGCTGAGATGCTCTCTCTTATTGATCAGGGTATCCCATACATTTTGGCTGGTGATTTTAATTGTATTGTTGCTGCTAATGAAAAGAAAGGAGGTAGACGGGTCATCGATTCAGCATGCATTTTAGAGTTTAGATCGTTTATTCATATGCTGGCTTGCTGGATCTGGGATTTTCTGGATTCCAATTCACCTGGTGTAATAATCGCCATGGTTTGGCTCGTGTTTGGGAAAGGTTGGATAGAGCCATGGCTACTGTTCAGTGGACTCAGATGTTTCCTTTAGCCACTGTCACTCACCTGTCTAGGATTGCGTCAGATCACTATCCCATTTTGATTTCCACTGATTCTATTCCTCAACATCGGCGACAATTTAGATTTGAGCAATTCTGGACATCCTACCCTTTGGCTCGAGCTATTATATCCCAGGTCTGGCACTTACCTATGAGAGGTAATGTTATTTACCGTCTCTCTAGACGGTTGGAGTTGGTCAAGCGTCACCTGTCTAGATGGAATAGACTTGAGTTGGGAAATTTAGTAAGGCAGATTGAGCAAGTTGAAGATGACATTGCTATTATCCAAGAAAGGGAGGATCGGGATGGTTGTCTCTCTCATCTTGATCTCTCCTCTCTTCGTTCCAAGCTTGCTCTTCACCACTTCTTTTTTCTGCGGCAAGAGTCATATTGGAGACAGAGATCTAGAGTCCAATGGATCTGGGAAGGTGACCGTAACACCAGGTTTTTACACCAGGCTACTTTGAAGCGTCAGGCAGCTAATAGGATCCTAAGATTAGTTGATGAGGAGGGCAATCCCCAGGATGATTCTGTCATTATCTGTGATCAGTTACTTCAATTTTTTCAGTCTAGATGGACAGAGTTATCTGGTGTTGGGGCTCCTATGGTCCGGGTACCTCCTTCAAAAAAGGTCTCTGCTCATCAGAATGACCTTTTGACTAGACCGATCACGGTTGAGGAGATTCGTATGGCTTTATGGGACCTCGGGCCTGATAAGGCGCCTGGCCCTGATGGCTTTTCGCCATTATTTTTCCGTCATTACTGGGACATTGTTGGTCCGAAGGTTACTCAGGCTATTCAGAGTGCTTTTCTCTCCAAATCTATTCCTACTGACTGGAATCGCACTCTTGTTACTCTTGTGCCAAAGCACTCTGATGCTTCGTCCCCCCATCACTTTCGACCGATCAGTCTGTGCACTACTCTATATAAGATATGTGCCCGCCTTATGTCTCCCAGATGCGTGTCGTAATTCCTCAGCTCATCTCTGCTGAACAAGGGGCTTTTATCAGAGGTCAGAGTATTTCCGATAATGTTCTTATTGCACAGGAGTTCATGCATAATCTTCAGAGGGCTTCGGCCAGACAGTGTCTTATGGCAGTCAAGCTTGATATGGAGCGTGCCTATGACAGGTTGAGTTGTGTCTTTCTGCATCGAACTCTGGTTGAGTTTGGCTTTCATGACCTATTCATTGACTGGATTATGGCCTGCATCCAGAAGCCATCCTTCTCTCTAATTTTTAATGGTATGCAAACTAGTTTCTTCCATTCGGCTGTGGGACTGAGACAGGGATGCCCCTTATCCCCCATTTCTGTTCATCTTGGCTGCGGACGACCTCTCCCATGCTTTTCATCAGGCCCAGTAGGACTACCGTATCGCTCCCTTTTTGACTGGACCGTTGGGACCCTCTGTCTCTCACCTTCTATTTGCGGACGACTGTATTCTTTTGGGCAAGGCATCTCTTCATAATGCTGTTAGTTATGCTTCTCTTATACAGTGCTACTATCAGGCTTCGGGACAGAAGGTCAACTTACAGAAGTCCTCAATTTGTTTCAGCCCTAAGACTTCCAGCTCTACCAGGGAAGCTATTCACCAAGCTCTGGGTATTTTTACCAAGGCTGATGGGCTGTCATATTTGGGTATCCCTGTTTTGGGGAGGCGTCATCGCATTAGTGATTTCGCTATTATTGATCGACGCATTCGGGATCGGATTGATGGTTGGCAGATCACTGGATTATCCATGATGGCTAGGATCACTCACATCCGCTCTATCCTTACGTCCCTTCCTATGCATCTCCTCTCAAATGCTATGGTCCCTATCACTTGTTTGCGGAGGATTGAGCGATGCTTCAGGGACTTTCTATGGGCTTCTATGCAAGATGGTCATGGTATTCATCTTCAGGCTTGGGATTTGATTTGCATGCCCTTGTACGAAGGAGGTCTTGGTATTCAGTCCCTGCTTGTGAGGAGAGACGATTTGATGGAAAGACATGCTTCTAGGTTTCTCCTTGATCCTCACTGTCTCTGGAGTTCCTTTATGCGAGCTAGATATGGAGATTGGTATCCTGTTATGGACTCTCAGCCTATTCATCGGTATTCTTTCTTTTGGAAACAGATGTGTCGTCATGTTTTGTCTATTCTGAGCAATACATCATGGATGATAGGTGATGGCTCCTCGGTCGATGTTGTTCATGATAGTTGGATCACTGATCTTCCCCTGGTTCGGTGGCCATCCTTTATTAGCATGGATATTCCGTTGCATTTGAGGGTGCAGGATCTCATCGTTCAGGATCTCTCCTCTTGGGATACCCATATGGTGACCAGTTTATTTGGGGACGAGCTCGCTCGGCGAATCCTTTCTATTCCTCTCACCTTGGGACATATTCCTGATATGAGGTTATGAAGGAGATCTTGTCTCTCTAGGGCCCCTACTAGGGATCTTATTGAGGAATTTAGACCTCAGCCCCAGGATTCATGGGATGCGAGTTGGATATGGAAGCTCTCTGTTCATCCCGGGGTCCAATTATTTATATGGAAGATTTTGTGGAGCTGTCTTCCTTCTTGTTATATATTAGCGAGAAGGGGTCTTCATATTGAGGCGATTTGTCCGCTTTGTGGGCAGGAGGAGGAGACTATTGATCATGCCATTTTTATCTGCCCTATATTAAGCGGGATATGGATAAAGATGAATTATGATTGCAGAGTGGATGATTCTGGTTCTTTGTGCTCCCCCTTCCTTGACGCTCTTCGGAGGACTGCTAGACAGCTAGTGTCCTTTGGGCTATTACTACCTATCAGATCTGGCTGTCGCGAAACTTGCTTATCTTTACTGATGAGACTATTTTCCTTCATAGACTTGAGCGAAAGGTCAGATCTATGGTTGCTGAAAGTGCTCCTCTTCTCAAGGGTTCTAATTTTTATAACTTTGGCCATTGGGGCTCCCCTGCTGTTTCGGCAGCGAACCGTCGTACGGTTTATATCTCTTGGGAACCCCTCCTCAAGGTATGTAAAAATCAACTTTGATGAAAGCGTTCGTGGCAGACTTGCTGGGTCTTCTTTTATTATTCGGGGACTGATGGAGCCTTGCTGGCGGCAGGTGGCTTTGGCTCCCTTGACTCTTCTGTCCCTATGGCTAGCTTTATGCAGTGTGGGCAGGTATCTCCCATGCTGCTAGGCAGCTTCATGCACAAAGCCTGTTCATTGAAGGGGATTCTCTTTCTGTTATTCGGTGGATTCGTAAGGGATTCTGCGATTATGGGCCCATCAACCCTATGCTCGGTGATATACAAGCTGCTTGCGGGGTGTTCACAGTGTCCACATCCGGCATATCTACCGGGAAGCTAATTCTGCGGCAGATTGGGTTGCGGCTGCTGTGGCCTATCACAGGGGATTCTGGGAATGGAAGCAGGACGACCCTTGTCCCCCTGCTCTTAAGCAGATTTTGTACTCTGGCATTTCTGGGCTGACTCACACGAGACTAGTGTGATCGTATCTGTACCAATAATAATAATAATAATAATAATAATAATAATAATAATAATAATATATGCCATTTTATGTGCATGCGCACCCATACACGAAATAAAAGAAAAAAAATATATAATATGTTTCTAAAAATTATTTTTTATTTTTGATATGATTTTTTTTAAGTTGAAAAGTCACACCTAATGGCCTTATATTTGAAAATAATAGGTGCAATGCTCTAGCATTTGACTAATGTTGTATATATCTGTGATTTTGCTATCATTTTTGTTAAAATAAATATATAATATTACCAAAATCACATAAGCTCGGACATATGCAGAAATACAAAATAAATAAATAAATTATTTTAATTTTTTAAAAAATTATATATCTCAAAAATAGCCAAGGATGTGAACGCCGTAACATCATTCATCCAATAAGATGTGATAGCTAGCATTTAGAAAAAAGAATCACAAAAACATGATATTTTAAATTAAAAAACATATGCCTATGCAGCGCATTAATTGGAGCTCATATTTTTTTGCGTGAGGAAACAATGCTATACAGTTGGCATATATTTTTACTTCCTGTTTCAATTGATGGCCAAGAGCTAAAGTGTCTTTCTTTCTTTCTTTTATTATTATTAATATTGTTGTTGATGAAAAATTATATATTTAAATAACGAAAGCCTGTTATCTTAGCTATTTTATAGTCTTCTAAGTAACAAGACTGATTACACAATTTGCTATGATTCTGTTATTATTATTATTATTATTATTTTGTAAGCATAGTAGACCAAGTCCTGGATGGAGACTGGCTATTGACTTCAGAACGTTAACGCATGCGATCAAGTCATGATCAAGCCCGTCCACATTTCCGTTCCAATAGCCTACTAGTCTTCTCTGCATAATTTTCTTGGATGAAGAAGAAGAGACTCTTGACGTCTCTTTCCTCTGAGTCGATCAAAGCTTAGATTTCAAAATAGCTAGTTGAAGCTCGAAAGGAGATCTACAAGGCTATCGCGTATTCCCTTGTTACAAACCAATAGCTTATCATTTAATATGTGAAATATTCTCAGCACCATAAGACGAACCCGAGATATTACTCATCACAACTAAAATGAAGTGCCATGGATGTGCATTAAAAGAACCGAGATATTCCATTATCTAAAAAATATAGTCAATTGGAGTATGCATAAAGATGAAATACTTAAATCTGATGGATTTCTACCGTTAATGGCTTTTTTTTTTGTAGCATAAAGATGAAATACTTAAATCTTGCACGTATCATAATAATATAAAAAATAAAAATAAGAGTGCAAAAAAAAAAGAAGCAGGTGTAGGAAATGATCGGGTAGGAATAGGTATGTTGCCTCTTGAATTCAAATATAGTCAATTGGAGTATGCATTTAAGTAATATATAAAATTGTTAAATTGAAAATGACAACACCATTTTTACTGGAAGCACAATTAAATGCTTATTAACAATAAACATTACAACATCCAAACTACAATATCCATATAATTACAACATCATTGGTATTATCACCCAAATATTACTTTCTAGCACATAAGCACATTATAAGTGCAACCTTTATTGATAATCTCATTACACGTAGTATATTATTTTAATTTATATCATGCATACATGTGCATACACAAGTAGCATATAGATATACATGCACACTCACATATAGCAATAGAATTCTTGACCGATAGATTTTTAAGATGCCGATAATTTAGGAATGCTCAAATCTTCTTGTAATGATGAGCGAATCAGCTTGATTGGTAAACTCCTCAAGATGGCATGATTATTGCCAATTTTCAGAGAGAGATGCATCAATCTTTGTTTAAATCTAGCAAAGAAAAAGTAAAGAATGTGAAATCTGGTGACTAAATTTTAGCAAAATTATGAATATTTTCTTCATATGTGTGACTCTTCTAATGAAGGAAGTTTGTTAGATCTAAGAAAATTAAGACAGCAAAACATCAAACCATAAGCCAATGATCAAGTACGATGCTTTGAAAATTATCAATAAAAAAATCTCATAAATCTCTTTTTTATGGAAAAGTGAGGGAAATTTTTTTCCAAAAAAACTAATTAAAATCAATATAAGTTATTTGTTGTTTAAGCCCAGATAGAAATTATCATAAATTTCACTTTAGTAAATTATGCATAATAAAACTCTTTTGTACCTCGACATAATGCAAAACTGGATAATGATGAAATGCTGACAAAAGATGTTCATAATACCATTGGAGCATTAGAACGTGCGTGCATATGATAGGCATCTATAAATATATATAGTTACATATGTGTGTTTATATATTTATGTATCCATTCATGGATTATATACATGAACAAATGCATGCATACATAAATGAATATTTATCAGCACATGTAGGTGGATATGTGTGAGAATTGAGTTTCATTTGCACGCTTTTCTCTCTTTGAAGGATCTCAAAAGCATTTCACTTATTTATTAAGCTTATGTGCACACTTGTTCTATAAATTTCTAAATTTTAAAGAATTGATTTGGCCAGATCATGAAGTAGTCTAAAAAGTAGCAATAAGATCTTTTTATAATTAGCTTTAAGGAATTGTTTGTAAACCAAGGAGATTTTGTCTAAAAAAGAATGGTTGATGAGTAATAATTGTTCTTTTAATTTTATGAAGTTTTCTTGAAATCTATCAGCCATTTGTTTCTAAGAAGTTCCTTCATAAAGAAAATTGATAACCTATTATACACATCTGAAACTTAAAGGATTGCTAGCAAAAATCCAAAACATATGGAAGAACTGGAGGATTAGAAACAACCACGCTAACATCAAAAGAGTCTGAGACCAACTAGTGACTACGGTGTCCTGTCAACTATGGGCTAAAAGAAACTTTAGAATCTTTCTTCAAAAAACGTCCTCTAGCATATATTGCTGTTCTTCTCAAGGCCCTATATATTTCTTCAGGCATGAGCTCACCTCGTTTCCATTGAAAATTGCATCATAGAGTCATCGCTCTCTGTTGCAGTCCCTATCCCTTATCTTGGGTAGGGCTTCCAAGGCATACATAGGATGTGCCTCTTTTAAAAGATCACTGACAGTTGACAAGCGATAGATCTTCTGCTATCTGTTTTCTTTCATTACTATTATTATTATTTTTTAATTCCTCACCTCTTGTCCTCTGTAACTATGTAATTTTGTAATTATTATTACCTTAATAAATAAAATGACAGGGTGTCCAAAACTTCTCCACTTTTCTTATCATCATCATTTAAAAAAAAAATTAAAAAAAAAAAAAGCTTAAGTGCGCGGTGCGATTGACTCCAACCAGTGAGAGTATTTCCTCGTATACATCCTTTAGCTTGAGAGCAATGGTTGTTTTCGTCAAAATTAAGATCCACGGCCAACTAACCACTCATGTTTTGAGGATGAAATAGAATCTTTAGATTATTTCCGTTAAGAAATAGAACCTTTAGATTATCGTGCATGATCATCTTTGCACTCAAAACAGGGCTTCAAAATGAACTACTGGAGCAACAGGGCCTCGACAACTGATTTGAGAAAAGATAAAAATTATGATGGAATTGGGACATGAAAAATAGAACAAAAAAAAGGAAGAAAAATAAAATTCTCGATTGAAAAGCATGACTTAACAGTGGAAAATAAAAGCATAATAAAATACTAACCTTACAGGAAGACTGCTTCATGATAGAGTCTTTTTCGTCCACTCGTCTCCATTCCACCATCTGTGCCTGATTCGGACGATCCAGATGGAAGGATGTCCTCGTGGGCCCACATCCTAAGGTAACGACAACCATCCTTCCAACGCGCCCCTGGCGTGTCCTTTTGCTCCCATCCGGATCTAACTTTGTTGTCGTAGTTTTTATTTTATTTTATTTTATTTTCTTTTGCCCCCTTTTCCTCTCTCTTTTGATGGATGTAATTTAGTTTAGGACACTAAAAGGGTAGAAATTTGAGCCATATCTAAGTTGTATGTATTAACTTAGTATATATAATATTAATAAGTCAACTAATTAAGAATAAATAATTTTAAAAACTAAAATAATTGTTATCATAATAATATCCTAAACCTAATTACATTTGGATGTAATTAAATTTATTACATATATATATATATATATATATATATATAGATTTGTTCATCCTTTTTATTTTTATCTATATAGTTAAAAAATAATGTTTTAGAATTGAAATGAATCCAAGAATGAAGAAAGTAATCCGATCTTATATTTGCTACATTCAAATATAACCAAATCTATCCTTCTATATATATGTGTGTGTGTGTGTGTGTATAGCAAGCATCATTTATTTCGAATTGAAATTAGGGTTTCTCAAAGTATTAATTCAGCATATGATTAGTAAATTAAAGATCAATGATTTTTCAAAATTGAAAAAAAGCTTTATGGTCATGTGATTGTTGATATATTGGAATGAGGAAGAGTAAGTGAGTAATTAATGTTTTTTTAAAGACATACATTTATTTAAGGAATATATTAAAATTTTGATTTATTTATAGTTTGACTGAAATAAAAATAAAATATAGTGGTGAGAGCTAAATTAGTAGTTTGAACAAGTATGATCAGTCAAAACAAAATGCTAGAATAAAAATATTATTTTATTTAAGGCTAACTTTCTTTTGCATTTGATGTTAGACACCTTTGAATTATTGTTTTCTACAACTGAATTTAATCTTTTATCAATCTCCCTAATTTGTCTTTAAAGTTTTACTAACCCTCACTCTATGTACAAGTAGGATACAGTAAAACATAAAATACCAATGTATTTTGATAGATAAACTCAAATATCTTTATATATATATATATATATATATATATATATATATATATCACAAGCAAACTCTAAAAGGCAATAACCAAATTCAAGTGGTGGTCTTTTCCATAAAATATTCAATGTTTATAATAGAGATTGATCAAAATAATTATATCCATAAATCTGCAAAAAAATGATAACTTAGAAAAAGACTAATATGTAACTAAAAGCTAAAATTCAAGTCTTATTTATATCTAATGACTATAGATAGATATCATTAATGAATAATAAAAAAAAGATAATACATACCCCATAGTAGATATAATTATAAAAAAATCAGAAAAATAATTATCTAACACGATAGCAGGGCTCTAATTAAGTTTATATCTATCAATAAGTCTTACTTGTCTACCGTCATTGCTTGAATGTATGACCAAGAAAATATAGAACAAAAATAATAATATTTCAATACATCCTATGAAAACTACAAACCATAGTAAATAAATAAAATATAATAGTTTCTTACAAAAGGCATCGATGATCCTAACTATAAGGCACAAAAGTAATCAATGCATTGAAAAGAAAAATCTATTAACATCCAATATCCAACCAAACAATGAACCAAATCAATCTCATATATTATGACCAATGATTTAAATTTTCAAATTATATAGTACATGAAATATTTCAACTCATCGATTTTACTTCTAATGTTCATATTGTACTCACTTAATATATAAATAAGTGCCTTCAAGATACAAAATACTTTTAAACTATTT
>UESW01003607.1:0-18311 GCA_900491605.1 Calamus simplicifolius
AAGTTTTATCAACATTTCCTCTTATAAAATCATTTTCAATTAAGAATTTACTTAATCTATCATACCAAGCTCTAGGTGCTTGTTTCAAACCATATAATGCTTTGTGCAATTTAAAAACGTGATTTGAAAATTCGTGATCTTCAAAACCTGGTGGTTGTTCTACATATACTTCTTCATTTATAAATCCATTTAAAAATGCACTTTTTACATCCATTTGAAATAAGTTAAAATTCATATGACATGCAAATGCAAGTAATAGCCTAATGGCTTCTAATCTAGCTACAGGTGCAAAGGTTTCATCAAAATCAATACCTTCTTCTTGATTATATCCTTTTGCAACTAATCTAGCTTTGTTTCTAATTACTATGCCATTTTCATCTAGTTTATTTCTAATATCCATTTTGATCCTATAACAGAATGATTTTTAGGTCTTTCAACTAAGGTCCATACATTATTTCTTGTGAATTGATTTAATTCTTCTTGCATTGCTAACATCCAATTATTATCTTTTTCAGCTTCTTCAATAGTTTTAGGTTCAATTTGTGATACAAATGCAAGATGATTACTAATATTTCTCATGGATGATCTAGTTCTTATTCCTTGAGATGGATCACCTATAATCAATTCCTTAGGGATGACTATAAGCATATCTCCAATCCCTAGGTAGATCTACATCATTATGATTAGCGTTAGTATCATCATCCTTAGGTGAATCATTATCTTTAGCTTCTTGTTCTTGATCTAAAGATACATCAATATTTAATTTTTCAAGATCTTTTCAATTATGTTGTATCTTCATCATCATCAAATTTTTCAGAACGAGTGCTAAAGATTCATCAAAAACTACATGAATTGATTCTTCAACAACTAAAGTTTTCTTGTTAAATACTCTATATGCTTTACTAGTTATTGAGTATCCTAAGAATATTCCTTCATCAGATTTAGCATCAAATTTGCCTAAATTGTTTTTACCATTATTGTGAACAAAACATTTACAACCAAATGCATGAAAATATTTTATATTGGGTTTTCTATCATGCCATAATTCATAAGGTGTTTTCTTTAAAATAGGTCTTATTAAGGCTCTATTTAGGATGTAACATGCTGTGTTAATAGCTTCCGCCCAAAAGTATTTCGGGAGTTTACTTTCACATAGCATGGTACGGGCCATGTCTTCTAGAGTCCTATTTTTCCTTTCAACTACACCATTTTGTTGTGGGGTCCTAGGTGCAGAAAAATTATGATTAATACCATTTTCATTGCAAAAACTTTCAAATAAGTGATTTTCAAATTCAGTTCCATGATCACTTCTTAGAGACACTATGGTAGTGTTTTTCTCATTTGTTACTTTCTTGAAGAATTTCATGAATATCGAGAAAGTCTCATCTTTGTGAGCTAAAAACATTACCCAAGTGAATCTAGAGTAATCATCTACTATCACAAGACCATATTTCTTTCCTCCTAGACTTGTGGTTCTAGTTGGTCCAAAAAGGTCCATGTGAAGTAGCTCTAATGGCCTAGAAGTTGAAACAATATTTTTAGATTTGAAAGAACTTCTTGTTTGTTTTCCAAACTGACATGCATCACATATTTTGTTATTTTCAAAATCTAATTTAGGTAAACCTTTTACTAAATCCATTCTAATTAGTTTTGAAATCAAGTGTGTGCTTGCGTGACCTAATCTTCGATGCCACAACCAACCAGTCTCATTCATATTAGCATTATTAGCAACTAAGCAATGATTATTAGTAGACAATTTGTCTAAATCAATCATATATACATTGCCATTTCTATTTCCAATAAAAACAATGCTATTATCAATGGGATTAGCTACAGTGCATAAAGAAGATTCAAAAGATACTTTAAAACCTTTGTCACATAATTGACTTATACTAATTAAGTTATGTTTTAAACCATCAACATAAAGTACATTCTCAATAAATGTGGAGGGAGTTATTTGAATGTTACCAAACCCCAAGATTTGGCCTTTGCCATTGTCGCCAAATGTAACAACTCCTCCTTTCTTTTCTTCAGGGTGATGAATTCTTCTTTGTCACCCGTCATATGTCTTGAGCAGCCACTATCAAGATACCACTTTCTTTGATCTCTTGGCCACAAGACATTCCTGCAATAAAATCAGACTTTATGTTTAGGTACCCAAGCTTTCTTGGGTCCTTCATGGTTAGTACCAACAAATATTGTTCCTTTCGGAACCCATATTTTCTTTCCTTTAACATTTTTTTATTAGGTTTCAGAATTTTACATTCATAAGATTTATGTCCTTTTTGATTACATTTAAAGCATGTAAATTACTTTGGCCAGCACTTACAAAAATATTTTTAAGTGATTTTTGTTTCCTTAAAGTGTTATATCCTAATCCGGCTTTGTCAAAAACTGCTTTTTGACTATTTAACATGTCTAATTTAATTGAACTTAATGTAAACTTATCAACTATGTTTTTATGTTTTTCAACCTCATTCTTTAGTTTATCTTTTTCATTTGAGATTGATTCCTTTTCATTCATTAAAATTTCATTTTCAGATTTAAGTTTCTTAATTTCATTGTTAAGATTTTCTTTTTCTTGAATGAAGTTAAGTTTTCATTTTTCAAAATTTTGTATTTCTTTTTCAAAACTTTGAAATCCCAACAAGTTCATTAAAGCATCAAAAAGTTCATCAAAGCAAATTCATCGCAAGGGTTGTCGGAACTTACCTCATCGTTGTCGTCCGCCATAAAGCATACGTTTGCGACTTCCTTTTGTTCTTCTTCTTCGGAAGAAGATTCCTCGCTGTCACTCCATGTCGCCATATAAGCCTTCTTTTTCTTTTTGTAGGCTTTCTTCAATCTAGGACATTCATTTCTAAAGTGCCCCGGTTTATTACATTCATAGCAAGTCAAGGGGTCTTTCTCTTTTTCTTGTCCTTGTCCTTATCTTATCCTTTTCTCCTTCCCACTTAGCTCCAAATTTTTTCTTGTGGAAGGGTTTCTTTCTCCTCATAAATCTCTTAAATTTCTTTGCTAAGAGAGCAGTCTCTCATCATTATCATCATCATCATCACTGCTGCTCTCTTCTTCTTTTGCAGCTTTGAGGGCAATTATTTTCTTTTTCTTTGAATCCTCCTCAACATGCTGCCTCATAGTCAGCTCATGGGTCATAAGGGATCCTAGAAGCTCCTCTAAGGGTAAAGTGTTGAGGTCCTTAGCTTCTTGGATTGCAGTCATTTTGCTTCCCATGATCTTGGTAATGACCTAAGAATTTTTCGAACAAGTTCAGAGTTAGTATATGTCTTACCAAGACTTTTCAAACCATTTACAATATCTGTAAATCTAGTGTACATGCATGCAATGGTTTCAGATTGTTCCATGCTAAATAATTCATATTTGTGAACAAGAATATTAATTTTAGATTCTTTCACTTGGTTGGTACCCTCATGGGTAACCTCTAATCTATCCCAAATCTCCTTTGCGGAATTACAAGTGGAGATTCTATTAAATTCATTAGCATCTAAGGAGCAATATAAAACATTCATGGCTTTAGCATTAAGCTGTGCCATTTTCCTATCATTATCATTCCAGTCCCTTTCGGGCTTAGGAACAATAGTGCCATCTATAACATGTGTGGGTGTACTAGGTCCATTAATTATAACACCCCATAGCTCATAATCAGAAGCTTGAATGAATATCCTCATTCTAGCTTTCCAATAAGAATAATTTGAGCCATTAAAAAGTGGAGGTCTATTCGTAGAATGACCTTCAGCAAATGAACCAACTTGTGTTGCCATTTGGAACTTTAGCTCTTGATCGTGTGATCAAAATCTAATGAGCACTAGCTCTGATACCAATTGTTGGCCCAGATGACAACCCAAGAGGGGGGGGGGTGAATTGGGTTCTTTAAAAAATTAGCCTTTTAAATTATTTGCTTGAGATGAATGAAGGCAAATGCAAAGCAAAGATAAATTGCAGTGAATAAAACAGAGATAGAGAAGAGACAATAGAACACGGCAAACACAAAGATTTTATAGTGGTTCGGTGTATCCAACACCTACGTCCACTCCCAAGATTCACTTGGGTCCACACTATAATCACCCTAGATTACAGCAGAGTTGTTTTACAAGCTCACAACTCAAACTTGTTGTTTTCCGGGCGCACAACGAACCCAGCTGGTTTTCAAGGGCTCACCAGCACAAAAACCCTTAACCCAAGCTTAACCAAGCTTGAACTGAGGTAAGACTACCTCCTCTAGTTCAATCCCCCAGATTGAGCTAGACACAAAGAATAGAAATATTGTTTGTTTAGTACAAGGCTCCTTAATGAGCAGATAAACAATGTAAGAATAGAGTTTAGATAAGCCTGATTTGCAGTTGGTTGGCTTTGAGCTTTTCTTCTTTTCTTCAACTCCTTTAAGGTGTAGAACCAGGCCTCAGCTTGGATTCTTCACGGAAGATGTGTTGGAGTTGATTTGGGCTTTCCCTCTTTTCTTCGAGTGTTGAAAATCTCTTGAGATACTCTTGAATAGCACTTGGATTTTCTTCAGAAGCTTCCTTGGATTTGAGCTTGAACACAGAAGGAACTTCCTTTGATTTCACACTCTTTCTTTCACTCTATTTTGAATCTCGGATTTTTTCAACTGAAGCTCTGTTTTTCCAATTTTTCTCTTCTTTTTCTTTGAAATAAATTTCTCTCTATTCGTCTCTCTTTGATTTGAAACAGCTTCTCTATTTATAGATTCTGCAAGAATATAGCCGTTAGAGACAAAGAAAAATAGCCGTTAATCAAAAAACTTACCGTTGGAGCTGAGTTGGCATCCGTAAAATTTCGCCCAGATTTGCTGGAGTCGACTCATGCTTTTCCCAAGTCGGCTCGAGCTCGTGATACTAAAAATAGAAATGTCATAAAGTTTAGGGGTCGACTCACCAAAAGTAAAGTGTCGACTCCTGAAAGTCGGGGGTCGACTCATGAAAAGTTGGGGTCGACTCGCGAAGTGCTCAGAAAAATACACCTCTGGTGTCTGAGCGGAGTCGACTCGCACAGTCATGGAGTCGGCTCGACAAAATCGGGGTCAACTCGAGAAATTGCGTGGGTCGACTCGAGACAGATACACATTTCTGTACTCTGAGTGGAGTCGACTCTGAAACTCAAGAGTCGGCTCCGAAACGTATCAAAAATCAGAAACTTTTCTGATTGACTTTAAAATCATTTCAGATTCATTTTAATTCATATTTTTGACTTGAATTTAATAAAATTGACATTAAGAATTAATTCAAGAAGTGTTCCAAAAACTCATTGATTAATCTATTAATTATAAAATTTCTTTTTGAAAGCTTAAACATTGAGCTTAAAGTTACTTTCAAAATGATTAATGTCAAACTTTAACATTCTCATTGATTATTCAAAATAAATTCATTGCACATGTAAATAAACTCATTGCATCTTTTAATGTACTCAATGGCTTTTAGTAATCATCAAAATCAAAAGGATTGGGGCATATAATTTTTCAATAATCTTCCAACAACTATGTATTCTCAACTCATTAGATAAAATGAAGATGAAGAAGAAATCTCTCTATGGTTGATGATAATCATCCTCTGTTATTTTTTTTCTTATGAATCTTACATTCTAGAGAATAATAACTACCATCCTTTTTAATTAATTAATTAATTAAAAATTAAAGATAACTTTCAACTCTTGGAGATTACTTTAAATTGATTGTTGATTTGGTTTGATATATTTATCGTGGGATGAAATGGGAGAGACTCCCACGATCCCATATATTTCTCCAACAACAAAATAACTTATTCTTCTTGTGAAACACACCTACGATGTGTCACACCGTATATTTTAATTTAAAATAATTTTAAATTTAATTTTAAATAATCATATTATTCAAAATAGAAATTAATCCAATTAATTTCTGTGAATAAATTAATTTAGAATTTAAATTCCAAATTAATAACTCAATCCAACATATCATTAAGTTCAAATAATTTAATGGAGCCATCCAAATGAACTATGGACATTATAATTCTAAGCTTCAATAATTTTGACATTCAATTAATACTTTAATTAAAATATCAAAATTATTAATTTCAAATTACTCCACTAAAAATTTGAAACTCTCAAAATTATAAAAATTATTTATATTCAAAAGAATTTGAGTTGTCCATTAATATAGTCACTACATATAAATCAATGTAGGCATTTTCGTTAATCTCTTTAATTATATCTTTATCCATAAGTACCATTGATTCTATAATGAATAATATATTTATGATCCAATCATAAATTGGGCGCTCTTATTGTTCAAGCCTCTGAATCAATAGTTTTGGGAACCGTCCATTTGACTTCTTTGCAAAGAAATGGATTTCATTTGGTATATTAATATTTTTGGCTACTTATGTTATTATATTTCCAATACACCAAGAATTTGATACTATGTTTCGGTGTCATATCCAAAAATATAATACAATAAATAGGAGTCTATTATTTACTCAGAATTAAGATCGATTCATATATTACCATCATTGATTAATTTTTAATGCTCTATTTTAACAATGGATTTTATTAGAGATTCATAATTAATCGCGTTTCAATCCTATATAATCAAATTATATAAAGCGCTTTAATTCCGATGATCTCATTATCAACAATCCAGATAAGATCGTTTCATTCATAATTAATGAACTGTGATAGTAATTTTAAATTAAATATCCCAACTTTAATTTATAATTACAAATAAATTAGATTATTTTATTTTAAATATTATCCTCTGCATATAATACTTATATACAATATTTAAAGTCACATTTAAATAATTCAAGAATTTTTGATATTTATAAAGCATTAAAACATGCATGCAAACATAATATTAAAAAATTTTTAAATTATTCAGCAAAATAATAAATATCATTTGCTTATGGACATATCCCAATAATCTCCCACTTGCCCTAAAGCAAATGAGATATGTCTCTAATTTCTATAACTTCAAGATGTAGCTTAAAACCCTAAGCCGATAATGTTAGTGAATGGATCAGCTATATTGTTCGCAGATGTGATCTTCTCAACTGAAACGTCTTCTCTACTATCAATCTCTCTCACAACGTAAAATTTTCTCTCAATATGCTTTCCTTTATGATGGTTTATGGGTTCCTTGGCATTGGCTACTGCTTCATTGTTATCACAGTAGAGTCTAACTGATTCATGCATATCGGAATAACTTCTAGATCTTTCAAGAATTTTCAAAGCCACACTACCTCTTTAGTTGCTTCATAAGCTGCTATATATTCAGCCTTCATGGTTGGTTAGCAATGCAGGTTTGCTTGACGTTTCTCCATATAATGGCTTCTGATAAGCGTAAATTTGATCATTTAATTCATATACTTTCATAACGATATTAACTAGTTTTTTATTAAATTTATTAAATTTTATTTACTTTTCAAACATTACCTTATTACACAGAAAGTTTAATTTAATCCAGCAAGATTACATATTCATACATCAATGTTCCTTGAATTTATATGCATATTAAGAGTACTAAAGAATAAGAATTCAAAAATACTATCTCATTGTCCTACCTAGTAGGCTTGAAATCATAATAAACAATGCTACACCATTAACTAATCGTTGTTACGTAGCTTTTGTAATGTACCCATAGGTATATTAACACTACAAGATTTTTGGCTTTCAATAATGAATTTTTGTCATTGCTAAAAGTGCTAAAATCATTGCAAAAAACTTTTCACAATGAATTTATATTCATTACCATTCATTATAGAATGTTCGTTGCTGAAGCTCAAATCACTACTTTTAGCAACGAATATAATTCGTTACAGAAAGTCTACCTTTTGCAACAAAAACATTTCGTTACGAATCTAGAAAATTTTGCTACTACTTTTCAAAAAAATACGATAATTCGTTACTGAAGTCGAGTTTCCGCAAGAAATTTATTTTCGTTGCTGAAACAAAATTCATTGTTAAATGTTTTCTGCAACAAATGTTTTATTTAGTCAAATTCATTACTGAATTTTAGTATCTACAACGAATTTAGTTTCATTGCAAAAAAGAGATGTTGCTAAATAATTTTTTTTCATTGTAAATTTATTTAAAATTATTGCAAATATAACTTATTCCTAATATTAAATTTATTGTAGAAAGTCAAATTAGTTACGAATGACTCTAAATTAAATTTCATGAAACTAAATAGCATTAATAAATATATCAACGAAGTCCAAAGTCCAAAATACAACCAAAATGTTTTAAACCAAAACAAAGTATTTAATATCAGCTTAAAAAAAAGATAAACGAGTGAATAATGCATAGACAACTCAATCTCTCTCAAAGATGTCAGAGGAAGATGGAGGTGGAGGGTTGCTCAACGATGCAATCTGTGAAGTCTCAATTATAGTTATGTGGGCCATAACATTCTCTAGCATTGAGGACATGGTACCGATCTTTTTATTGGCTTGATGAAGCTGCTGAACAAGCTCATCATAAGAGGATCGATCGACAATGTTGATGAATATGGGCAAAAAAATTATAGGGGGCTATTTCTTGATACTCTTTTAATAGCTAGCCACATATATGTGGTAGAGCCAAATAACCTCTGAAAAGTCACATGTTTATCCTGTACTAAGAGAAAGCAAAAAATTTTATTGAGAGATGCATTCATAAAGCATCAAAAAGTATATAACATAAAAAAAAAGAATGTACTTGAGGTAATTTTTTTTTTTATTTCATTCACTATTAGTTGAGTAGCTGAAAAGTCACTATTTTGCTGCTTAACCTTCCATGCATAAGATTTTTTATATACAAATAAATAATAATTTATAAAATAATCTTCACTTAAATCTGATTTAGTCTAGATTTAGATTATGAGAGTTACACATTAATGATCTGAACTATTACATGTGATCTATATAACTTTAAAAGATTTATATATTAAAAATTATATGAGCCTAATACTCCCTATCTTATGCATCAAATGGCTCCTCCGAAAAAAAAAAGTTATTTAGGCAATAATATCTTTGACCACTTGATGCATAAATTAAAAGACTTCACAACGCGTTATTTTTATTATATAGTTTTTCTGTAGGTAGTAAATTATATCTAATAGTTTGAATCATCAAAATCCCATAATTTGACATAATGAAATCCGAGTAGATAGCACATTCGAACGTAGCAAAGTCAAACTATATATATATATATATATATATATATATATATATATATATATATATATACATGCATCTTTGCATATATTTACATGTATATATAAAATAGATTTGATCAAAAATTAGATAATTTAAATAATATAAACTAATAATATTTTTTAAATTACATTATTTTTTTTATTATGAGTAATTTATGAATGGTGCATTTCATTGGATATGGGTAGGGATCCACCCAACCTGATCCTCATCCATCTTTGTCATGCATGTATATTTGTTATTAAATTTTGGATAAATATTCTGGATGATTTATGTTATAGCCATGCATCACAAAAGGAATGCAACGTGACAAGTGGAAGGGAGACGAGTTGTGGCTTGTGGAATGGAACGAACGTTTGATTTATTATATAAAGAATGAAAGCAACGCTCTGTCCAAAGAATACTTTGTCATCAAAAATACTTAAAATTGAATTGACAAGAGAGATGCGTTAGCAAATTGAATCGAGTACATCGAACTCTTTCTCCAACTATATCTTAAGTGATTATATATATATATATATATATATATATATATATCCAAGCACTTTTGGTCGCAGATTCCAATTGTGTTACACAATATGAACTCTTGACAAAATGCTTTACAAAATTAAATTACAGCAAGAATCGATCGTGCCTTACTTGAAGGGCATATCGAAACACTCTAGAAAGTCATTTGCTGATCACTTTGATAGGATTCAATTAAATATATTTAAACTTTATCGTAGGGTTGAATTGAAATGAATTGGCTCTAGGATTCAGGCATTTTGGAGATGGGAGACGTGTTGGGGCCTGTGGAAGGGAAACATTCTATCCAAACGAAATAATTGTAGTCCATTTAAAATGCGTTACAAGATTAGAATTCTTGAGAAGGATGATATATAAAATTTAATTGATAAGCGTTACCAAATTGAATTGGGCAAGTCTAAGTAACTATATATATCCAACAACTTTTTGTCCTAGATCCAAATTGCGTTATACAATATGAACTCTTTACAAAGATGCTTTGCAAAATTAAATTAGGCCAAAAACGTAACTTACACACATAGGACTCTTTACAAAGATGCTTTGCAAAATTAAATTAGGCCAAAAACGTAACTTACACACATGGACACGGAGGAGAGGGATATCACATATGATTGAACCCTATATTTTGGTTTGATTAAGTATTAATAAATATTTTAGTTTTGCACTTGATTAAAATTTGTGTACTTCGAGAAGCCATATCAGTTGATCAACCATAATGAACAATATTGGATCTGCAATATGAAAATGTTACATGGATCGATTATTAAACTCTTTTGGTTATAAACACTAATATTTTAAACAATTACTGTTGAGATCTTTCAGGCAACATACACAATGGTCAATATTTATTAAAAAATAAAATAATCTACTAGCATTGATGAATAAAAATATTAAAACATGCGCAAAATACAAAGAAAATTCCATTCTGTTTCTATTGAAAATAATATGAAAGCAATTAGGTATTCTATCCTAACAAAATACATCAGGGTCATCAAAACGAGATACATCTTGGTTTTTCTGACACGGATTGTAGTTTAGTCCAAGTGGTCTTCTTGTTCATCTCCAACATATCGCCAGTATAGCGCATCTTCGAGAAAGAGAGCGCAGTTAGCGTCGGACTTTATGACTCGGAACACAAAGGGAGCTACTCTAGCCTTTCCCAAAAACAAGAGCCATGTTCAACTTCAACCTCCTAAAGACCGGAGATTTAGGAACTGCAAACAATCCCAGAGATCCCATATTATTTAAAAAACATGCAGGCCCAAATGCAAACTAGCTTGCACAACAAAGCTCTCAGGAGGAATTTTTCTGAGCCAAATTTGGTTTCAAGGGATTCAGCCTCAATTTGTTGCTGCCGGAAGAATGGAATCCAGGAACTGACAAAAGATGATCGTGATTGCAAAGTTAGCAAAAGAAAAATCCTAACCAAACATAAAGGGATACTCAAAGCAAAAACTTTCATTTGATCGATCAAAAACTAAAGCATGTGCAATGAAAATCTTAGATCATTCATGCATGTAAACAATAATACCGTTGCAGCTAGCGAGGAACAAGGCTTTGTGGCAGTGCTACCACTCCACATACATCAGCCTCATCACGGATGAGGCTGATGCGATAGTCAAACATCCACTATATTTTGCATCTCCGAGAGAGGAGACAAGGATCGGAGAGAAATGAGAAGGTTTAATAAATAGGTGGAGGAAAAGATGGAGGCAAAAAAAGTCTAAGCTCCATCGATCCTAGATAGGGCTTAAACTGGAGCCTCAGAAGGATTTCAGACAAGCTCTAGAGGAAGAACAAAGTGGATGATCGAGAAACAATGATGACAATGGAATTACAAGAGAGAAGAGAGATGGGTTAAGGCTTGTGGCAGGGAAGAACAAGCGGTCTTCTATATATAGAGCAAACACACTGTCCCAAGCATATCGAATTTTGCCGCCCTTCGCCAGCGAAATGATTTCAGTCGGTTTCAAATATGTCACGAGATTAGAACGCTAGTCAAACGTACGTTATAAAATTGAATTCGATACGACAAAATCTGCCACTTCAGTTACTTAAAATACGCTCCAGGTTCAGAATGCTCAAGAATTAGATAAGGATGCGTTACTAAACTGAATGAAAGGTATCCAACCATCATGTCAAACACGCTAGTGAGACCAAACACCCAACACAACCGCATAATTCTTAAGTAATATCCTAAAATTACAAAAGCACCTATTTTTTATAATTTATTGATTATATAATCACTAATATAATTAAAAATTAACCAATATTAATATTATCATTTAGTTCAAATATATTTATTATAAAAAGCATAGGTATCAAATCATCTAAATGTCTCTATTTTTTTTTTTTTTCGTTCCAATTCAATTTTAAGAACCGAGCTCAAGCATCCTGTGGATCTATAAAAATGAAAATAAAAAAAAAGCTCAGTAAAAACCTTCTAACCTACATATTGCCGCACAATATGAGCTATCATTATAGATGTATAACTTGTAACAAAATATATAAGAGCAGTAATTTTTTATTTATAATTAGGACTTAATGCAATGAAATAATCATATTTAAATAATAAATAAACCTATTTAACATCATGCAACGTCATCAAAGGACTATAATGGAAAAACAACACTCTCAAGTCATATAATAAAAACATGTAACAGTTATAAGCATCTTGGTTAAGGTTTAGTGTTGAGATAATGGCAAGTTAAAGATTATCTAAATGTAACATTGTATCTGGTTGTCATAGCAACTATGAGAATGGAGTGGACTAAAGGACTTTCGCCTATCCACGACATGAAGTGGAGGAGCGATACAAAAACAGGGAAGGGATAAGGGTTGATGGTTGTGGAAGGGAACGAGCTGGTGCTCTAATATATATATATATATATATATATATATATATATATAGAGAGAGAGAGAGAGAGAGAGAGAGAGCAACCCCTCTGTCCAAAGTATACCGAACTTTGTCGTCCTTCGTCACCGAAATAATTGCGGGTCATTTAAAATACGTTATAAGACTAGAATTCTCAAGAAATATGAGATAAAAAATTGAATTGAAAGAACACGTGCATTAAGGAATTGAATTGGGTACGTCCAACTCTATTTTAAGGTACCATTTGAACTGGGGTGAACGGAGTGGAGGGAAAGAAAGTTAGGGATAAAATCACAAATTATTTTATTTAAAAAAATAAGAAAAAAGAAAAAGAGAATGAGAATAAGTTTTTTTTCTAGCGAAGATAAATTTGCTAATCCTCAAATCGAGGATAAGTTGGGAAGAAAAAAATATTTAAGTTATATTTTTTAAAAAGTTCAAAATGTTCTTTAATTTTTTATTCTTCATTCTTTCATTAATCATTATCATGGTTCATTCCCTATTCTAAAGGGATATAATTGTCATATAACTCTTTTTCTTTTTTTTTCTCCTTTCTTTCCAAAAACGATAATTAATATTACCCGTCTTTTCCATTTCATCCTTTCCAAACAAGAGAAAAGAACAACCCTTCTTTTCCATTTCTTCCCCTTTCATTCCTTTTCTTTTTTTTACTCCCTCCTTCATTTCCTTACAAATAACCAAACATAGCCTAAGTGATTATACATAACCAATAACATTTTGTTATAGTTTCAAATTGCATTACTGTTCTCAAAAATGATTTTGAGATGTTTGCGAAAGTAAGACAAAAATCAAATCTTATATCTTAAAAATTTTATTTAGTGATCTATACCATATTAATTTAATAATAAAAATAATAAGGAGATTAAGAAATTGACCTTTTATCGAATGTCTTGAACTCCGCCAACACCACTTGGAATCATCAAATTCTTTTGATCATCACGGATCTTTTCAGACGTTCTCCAAATTATAATGAACATGAACGAGTGGGCATTTTTGATTTTGGGATGAAATCATACAACTAAATTTTTTTTATTCACTTTGTATTCTCAACTCATTAGATAAAATGAAGATGAAGAAGAAATCTCTCTATGGTTGACGATAATCATCCTTTGTTATTTTTCTCTTATGAATATTACATTCTAACAGAATAATAACTACCATCCTTTTTAATTAATTAATTAATTAAAAATTAAAGATAACTTTCAACTCTTGGAGATTACTTTAAATCGATTGTTGATTTGGTTTGATATATTTATCGTGGGATGAAATGGAAGATACTCCCATGATCCCATATATTTCTCAAACAACAAAATAACTTATTCTTCTTGTGGAACAAAATAACTTATTCTTCTTGTGGAACACGCCTACGATGTGTCACACCGTATATTTTTAATTTAAAATAATTTTAAATTTACTTTTAAATAATCATATTATTCAAAATAGAAATTAATCCAATTAATTTCTGTGTATAAATTAATTTAGAATTCTAAATTCCAAGTTAATAACACAATCCAACATATCATAAAGTTCAAATAATTTAATGGAGCCATCCAAATGAACTATGGACATTATAATTGTAAGCTTCAATAGTTTTAACATTCAATTAATACTTTAATTAAAATATCAAAATTATTAATTTCAAATTAGTCCACTAAAAATTTGAAACTCTCAAAATTATAAAAATTATTTATATTCAAAAGAATTTGAATTGTCCATTGATATGGTCGCTACATATAAATCAATCCTCCATAAATCATAATTAAAGGTAGGCATTTTTTGTTAACCTCTTTAATTATATCTTTATCCATAAGTACCATTGATTCTATAATGAATAATATATTTATGATCCAATCATAAATTAAGTGCTCTTATTGTTCAAGACCCCGAATCAACAGTTTTAGGAACCGTCATTTGACTTCTTTACGAAGAAATGGATTTCATCTAGTATATTAATATTTTTGGCTACTTATGTTATTATATTTCCAATACACCAAGAATTTGATACTATGTTTCAGTGTCATATAAAAAAATATAATACAATAAATAGGAGTCTATTAATTACTCAGAATTAAGATCGATTCATATATTACCATTATTGATTAATTTTGAATGCTCTATTTTAACAATGGATTTTATTAGAGATTCATAATTAATTGCATTTCAATCCTATATAATCAAATTATATAAAGCGCTTTCATTCCAATGATCTCATTATCAACAATCTAGATAAAATCATTTCAGTCAGAATTTAATGAACTGCGCTAGTAATTTTAACTTAAATATCCCAACTTTAATTTATAATTGCAAATAAATTTAGATTATTTTACTTTAAATATTATCCTCTGCATATAATACTTATATACAATATTTAAAGTCACATTTAAATAATCCAAGGATTTTTGATATTTATAAAGCATCATAACATGCATGCAAACATAATATTAAAAAAAATTCTCAAATTATTCAGCAAAATAATAAATGTCATTTGCTTATGGGCACATATCCCAACAATCTCCCACTTGCCTAAAGCAAATGAGATATGTCTCTAATTTCCATAACTTCAAGATGTAGCTTAAAACCCTAAGCCGATAATGTTAGTGAATGGATCAGCTATATTGTTCGCAGATGTGATCTTCTCAACTGAAACGTCTTCTCTACTATCAAACTCTCTCACAACGTAAAATTTTCTCTCTATATGCTTTCCTTTATGATGGTTTCTGGGTTCCTTGGCATTGGCTACTGCTTCTTTGTTATCACAGTAGAGTCTAACTGATTCATGCATATCGGAATAACTTCTAGATCTTTCAAGAATTTTCAAAGTCAGACTACCTCTTTAGTTGCTTCACAAGCTGCTATATATTTAGCCTTCATGGTTGGTTAGCAATGCAGGTTTGCTTGACGTTTCTCAATATAATGGCTTCTGATAAGAGTAAATTCAATCATTTAATTCATATACTTTCATAACGACATTAGCTAGTTTTTTTATTAAATTTATTAAATTTTATTTACTTTTCAAACATTACCTTATTACACAGAAAGTTTAATTTAATCCAGCAAGATTACATATTCATACATCAATGTTCCTTGAATTTATATGCATATTAAGAGTACTAAAGAATAAGAATTCAAAATACTATCTCATTGTCCTACCTAGTAGGCTTGAAATCATAGTAAACAATGCTACACCATTAACTAATCGTTGTTACGTAGCTTTTGTAATGTACCCATAGGTATATTAACACTACAAGATTTTTGGCTTTCAACAATGAATTTTTGTCATTGCTGAAAGTGCTAAAATCGTTGCGAAAAACTTTTCGCAATGAATTTATATTCGTTACCATTCGTTATAGAATGTTCGTTGCTGAAGCTCAAATCTCTACTTTTAGCAACGAATATAATTCGTTACAGAAAGTCTACCTTTTGCAACGAAAACATTTTGTTACGGAATCTAGAAAATTCATTGCTACTACTTTCCAAAAAAATATGATAATTCGTTACTGAAGTCAAGTTTCCGCAACAATTTTATTTTCGTTGCTGAAACAAAATTTGTTGCTAAATGTTTTCTGCAACAAATGTTTTATTTAGTCAAATTCGTTACTGAATTTTAGTATCTACAACGGATTTAGTTTCATTGCGAAAAAGAGATGTTGCTAAATAATTTTTTTTTCATTGTAAATTTATTTAAAATTATTGCAAATATAACTTGTTCCTAATATTAAATTTATTGTGGAAAGTCAAATTACTTACGAATGACTCTAAATTAAATTTCATGAAACTAAATAGCATTAATAAATATATCAACAAAGTCCAAAATCCAAAATACAACCAAAATGTTTTAAACCAAAGTAAAGTATTTAATATCAGCTTAAAAAAAAAGATAAACGAGTGAACAATGCATAGACAACTCAATCTCTCTCATCAAAGATGTTAGTGGAAGATGGAGGTGGAGGGTTGCTCAACGATGCAATCTGTGAAGTCTCAAACGCAGTCATGTGGGCAATAACATTCTCTAGCACTGAGGACATGGTGCCGATCTTTTCGTTGGCTTGCTGAAGCTGCTGAATAAGCTCATCATAAGAGGGTCGATCGACATTGTTGATGAATATGGGCAGAAAAATTATAGGGGGCTATTTCTTGATACTCTTTTAATAGCTAGCCACATATATGTGGTAGAGCCAAATAACCTCTGAAAAGTCACATGTTTACCCAGTACTAAGAGAAAGCAAAAATTTTTATTGAGAGATGCATTCATAAAGCATCAAAAAGTATATAACATAAAAAAAAGAATGTACTTGAGGTATTATTTTTTTATTATTTCATTCACTATTAGTTGAGTAGCTGAAAAGTCACTATTTTGCTGCTTAACCTTCCATGCATAATATTTTTTATATACAAATAAATAATAATTTATAAAATAATCTTCACTTAAATTTGATTTAGTCTAGATTTAGATTATGAGAGTTACACTTTAATGATCTGAACTATTACATGTGATCTATATAACTTTTAAAGATTTATATATTAAAAATTATATGAGCCTAATACTCCCTATCTTATGCATCAAATGGCTCCCCAAAAAAAAAAAGTTATTTAGGCAATAATATCTTTGACCACTTGATGCATAAATTAAAAGACTTCACATCACATTATTTTTATTATATAGATTTTCTGTAGGTAGTAAATTATATCTAATAGTTTGAATCATGAAAATCCCATAATTTGACATAATGAAATCCGAGTAGATAGCACATTCGAACGTAGCAAAGTCAAACTATATATATATATATATATGCGCATATACATGCATCTTTGCATATATGTACATGTATATATAAAATAGATTTGATCAAAAAAATCTATTTTTTTTGAAAGGTATCCAGGTTCAGAATCCTCAAGAATTAGATAAGGATGCGTTACTAAACTGAATGAAAGGTATCCAACCATCATGTCAAACACGCTAGTGAGACCAAACACCCAACACAACCGCATAATTCTTAAGTAATATCCTAAAATTACAAAAGCACCTATTTTTTATAATTTATTGATTATATAATCACTAAATATAATTAAAAATTAACCAATATTAATAAGATCATTTAGTTCAAATATATTTATTAATAAACATAGGTATCAAATCATCTAAATGTCTCTAGTTTTGTTTTTTTGTTTTTTTTTGTTTTCGTTCCAATTCAATTTTAAGAACCGAGCTCAAGCATCCTGTGGATCTATAAAAATGAAAATAAAAAAAAAACTCAGTAAAAACCTTCTGCCCTACATATTGCCACACAAATATGAGCTATCATCATAGATGTATAACATGTAACAAAATATAAGAGCAGTAATTTTTTATTTATAATTAGGACTTCATGCAATGAAATAATCATATTTAAATAATAAATAAATCATATTTAACATCATGCAACGTCATCAAAGGACTATATTGGAAAAGCAACACTCTCAAGTCATATAAAATACATGTACAGTTATAAGCATCTTGGTTAAGGTTTAGTGTTGAGATAATGGCAAGTTAAAGATTATCCAAATATAACATTGCATCTGATTGTCATAGCAACTATGAGAATGGAGTGGACTAAAGGACTTTTCGCCTATCCACGGCGTGAAGTGGAGGAGCGATACAAAACAGGGAAGGGATAGGGGGTTGACGGTTGTGGAAGGGAACGAACTGG
>UESW01003607.1:20715-56775 GCA_900491605.1 Calamus simplicifolius
ATCTCAGACCGAGGCGATCGGTCCGAGATCACTGACGATCCGACGGTTGCGATCGATCCAAGCCCTGATCCCGATCGGCCATGACCGATCTCAGACCATGGCGATCGGTCCGATCGTGACGATCTGACGATTGCGATCGATCCAAGCCCTGATCCCGATCGGCCATGATCGATCTCAGACCGCGGCAATCGGTTGGAGATCGCGAAGATCCGACGATTGCGATCGATCTAAGCCCTGATCCTGATCGGCCATGACCGATCTCGGACCATTGCGATCGGTCCGATCGCCGACGATCCGACGGTTGCGATCGATCCAAGCCCTGATCCATCCCGTTCGGCGATGAACGATCTTGGACGTCGCGATCGATCCGATCGCGACGATCCGACGATTGCGATCGATCCAAGCCATGATCTCGATCGGCCACGATCGATCCCGGACCGTTGCGATCGGTTCGATCGCCGACGATTTGACGGTTGCGATCTATCCAAGCCTTGATCCCGATCGGCCACGACCGATCTCGGACCGCGGTGATCGGTCCGATTGCCGACGATCCGACGGTTGCGATCGATCCAAGCCCTGATCTCGATCGGCCACGACCGATCTCGGACCGTTGCGATCGGTCCGTCGCTACGATTCGACGGTTGCGATCGATCCAAGCCCTGATCGATCCCGATCGGCCACGACCGATCTTGTACCATTGCGATCGGTCCGATCGGTGATGATCTGACGGTTGCGATCGATCGAAGCCATGATCGATCCCGGTCGGTGACGACCGATCTCGGACTGTCGCGATCGATCCAATCGAGATGACCCGACAGTGGAGATCGATCGAAGCCATGATCGATCTCGGTCTGCGACGACCAATCTCGGACCGTCGCGATCGATCTATTGGCGTCGCAATATTTTTATTTCATAATTCTTTTTAATATTTTTATAAAATTTATTTTTTAAAAAAATATTGCGACGCAATACTTGCGTTGCTAAATAAAAAAATTTTTATTAATTTACTGTTTTATTGCGTCGCTATGCGTCGCTATTTAACATAATTAATTTTTTAAAAACATTGCGACGCACAGGGTTGCATCGTAATTTTTTTATTTGATAGCTATTATATAAAATTAATTTTTATTTAAAATAATTACAACGCAACTAGTGCGTCGCTAAATTAAAACATAATTTTCCTAATTTTTTGGTTTATTGCGTCGCTATTTAACATAATTAATTTTTTTTAAAATATTGCGACGCACTGAGTTGCATCGCAATATTTTTTCTCATAATTATATTTATAAAAATTAATTTTATTTAAATAATTGCGACACAATTAGTGCATCACTAAATTAAAAATAATTTTTCTAATTTTTGGTTTATTGCGTCGCTAATGCGTCGCTATTTAATATAATTAAATTTTTTAAAAATATTGCAATGCAATGAGTTGCATCGCAATTTTTTCTCATATTTATACTTTATTAAAATTAATTTTATTTAAAATAATTGTGACACAATTAATGCATCGCTAAATTAAAAATAATTTTTTTAATTTTCTGGTTTATTGCATCGCTAATGAGTCGCTATTTCACATAATTTTTTTTTAAAAACATTGCGACGCATAGAGTTGTGTCGCAATATTTTTTCTCATATTTATATTTTATAAAAATTAATTTACTTAAAATATTTGCGACGCAATTAGTGCGTCGCTAAATAAAAATAATTTTTCTAATTTTCTGGTTTATTGCGTCGCTATTTAACATAATTAATTTTTTTAAAACATTGCGACGCACTGAGTTGTGTCGCAATATTTTTTTTCTCATATTTATATTTTATAAAAACTTAATTTTAAAATATTGCGACGCATTACTTGCGTCGCTAAATAAAAAATTACTTTTTTTTATTTTCTGTTTATTGAGTTGCTAATGCATCGCTAATTTCATCGCAATGATTTGTTATCGCGGATGCATTGCAAAGTGGTCGCAATTTAGCGATGCAGTATTGTGTCGCTAAATTTGCGTCGCTATTTCAGTATTTTCTTATAGTGTATGCTATGCGTCATAATATTAGTTTAAAAATTTAATATTACAAATATTGCGACGCAGGAATTATGCGTCGCATATTGCGACGCAAATGCAATGCGTCGCAATATTTGTATTATTAAATCAATAAACTAATATCAATATTGCGATGCATAATGGATGCGTCGCAATATTGCGACGTATATGGATGCGTCGCAATATTATTTGATAATTTAAAACTAATATTGCGACACATCCATTATGCGTTGCAATATTGCAACGCAATCATAATGCGTCGCAATATTAGTTTGTTAATTTAAAACTAATATTGCGACACATCCATTATGCATCGCAATATTGCGACACAATCATAATACGTCGCAATATTAGTTTGTTAATTTAAAACTAATATTGCGACGCATCCATTATGCGTTGCAATATTGCGACGCATCCATTATGCATCGCAATATTGCGACGCATCCATTATGCATTGCAATATTAGTTTTAAATTAATAAACTAATATTGCGACGTATCCACTATGCATCGCAATATTGCGATGCAATTATACTACGTCGCAATATTGATATTAGTTTATTAATTTAATATTATAAATATTGATATTAGTTTATTAATTTAAAACTATATTGCGACGCATCCGTTATGCGTCGCAATATTGCGACGCAAATGCGTTGCATCGCAATATTAGTTTATTAATTTATAAACTAATATTGCGATGCATTATAGCTTGGATCCGATCGCTGCGATCCATTCGATCGGCGACGATCCGACGGTTGCGATCGATCTAAGCCATGATCCCGATCTGCGATGATCGATCCGACGGTTGCGATCCATCGGATCGGCGACGATAATCGACGGTTGCGATCGATTGAACCCATGATCCCGATCGGCGATGATCGATCCGACTGTTGCGATCCAACTAATCGGCGATGATCCGACGGTTGCGATCGATCCAGGCCATAATCCCAATCGGCGATGATTGATCCGACCGTTGCGATCCAACCGATCGGCGACGATCCGACGGTTGCGATCGATCCAAGCCATGATCCCGATCGGCGATGATCGATCCGACCGCTGCTATCGATCCGATCGGCGACGATCGACGGTTGCGATCGATCCAAGCCATGATCCCGATCGGTGATGATCGATCCAACCGCTGCGATCCATCCGATCGGCGATGATCCGACGGTTACGATCAATCCAAGCCATGATCCCAATCGGCGATGATCGATCCGACCGTTCCGATCCAACCGATCGGCGACGATCCGACAGTTGTGATCGATCCAAGCCATGATCCCGATCGGCGATGATCGATTCGATCATTGCAATCCATCCGATCAGCGATGATCTGACGGTTGCGATCGATCCAAACCATGATCCCGATCGGCGATGATCGATCCGACCACTACGATCCATCCGATCGGCGACGATCGGACGGTTGCGATCGATCCAAGCCATGATCCAATCGGCGATGAACAATCCGACGGTTGTGATCCATCCGATCGGTAATGATATCCGATGGTTGCGATCGATTGAACCCATGATCCCGATCGGCGATGATCGATCCGATGGTTGCGATCGATCAAAGCCATGATCCCGATCGGCGATGATCGATCTGATCGCTGCAATCCATCCGATCGGCAACGATCGGATGGTTACGATCGATCCAAGCCATGATCCCGATCGGCGATGATTGATCCGACGATTGCGATCCATTCGATCAGTGACAATATCTGACGATTGCGATCGGTTGAACCCATAATCCCGATCGGCGATGATCGATCCGATGGTTGCGATCCAACTAATCGGCGACGATCCGATGGTTGCGATCGATCCAGGCCATGATCCCAATCGGTGATGATCGATCCAACCATTGCAATCCAACTGATCGGCGATGATCCGACGGTTGCGATCGATCCAAGCCATGATCCCGATCGGCGATGATCGATCCGACCGCTGCTATCGATTTGATCAGTGACGATCCGATGGTTGCGATCGATCCAAGCCATGATCCCGATCGGCGATGATCAATCCGATCGCTGCGATCCATCCGATCGACGACGATCCGATGGTTGCGATCGATCCAAGCCATGATCCCAATCGACAATGATCGATCCGACCATTGCGATCCATCCGATCAGGGATGATATCCGACGGTTGCGATCGATCCAAGCCATGATTCCGATCGGGATGATCGATCTGACCATTGCGATCCATCCGATCGGCGATGATCCGACGGTTGCGATCGATCTAAGCCATGATCCCGATCTGATGATCGATCCGACGGTTGTGATCCATCCGATCGGCGATGATATTCGATGGTTGCGATCGATTGAACCCATGATCCCGATCGGCGATGATCGATCCGATGGTTGCGATCCAACTAATCGGCGACGATCCGACGGTTGCGATCGATCCAGGCCATGATCCCAATCGGCAATGATCGATTCAACGATTGTGATCCATCCGATCGACTACGATATCTGACGGTTACGAGTGATCCAAGCCATGATCCCGATGGTGATGATCGATTCGACCATTGCGATCCAATCGATCGGCGATGATCCGACGGTTGCGATCGATCCAAGCCATGATTTCGATCGGCGATGATCGATCCGACCATTTCGATCCATCCGATCGGCTATGATATCCGATGGTTGCGAGTGATCCAAACCATGATCCCGATTGGCGATGATCGATCTGACCACTGTGACCCATCCGATCGGTGACGATCCGATGGTTGTGATTGATCCAAGCCATTATCCCGATCAGCGATGATCGATTCGACCGTTGCCATCCATCTGATCGGCGACGATCCGACAGTTACGATCGATCAAAGCCATGATCCCGATCAGCGATGATCGATCCGACCATTGCGATCCATCCGATTGGTGACGATATCCGACGTTGCGAGTGATCCAAGCCATGATCCCGATCGGGGATGATTGATCCGACCATTACATATAGAATCGATCGGTGACGATCCGACGGTTGCGATCGATCCAAGCCATAATCCCAATCGGCGATGATCGATTCAACCATTACAATCCATCCGATCGGTGATGATCCGACGGTTGCGATCGATTAAAGCCATGATCCCGATCGGCGATGATCGATCTGACTGTTGCGATCCATCCGATCGACGATGATATCGGACGTTGCGATCGATCCAAGCCATGATCCCGATCGGTGATGATCGATCCGACGATTGCGATCCAACTGATCAGCGACAATCCGACGGTTGTGATCGATCCAAGCCATGATCCCAATCGATGATGATCGATTCGACGGTTGTGATCCATCCGATCGGTGACGACATCCGATCGGTTGCGATCGATCCAAGCCATGATCCCGATCGGCGATGATCGATCTGATCGCTGCGATCCATCCGATCGGTGACGATTCGATGGTTGCGATCGATCCAAGCCATGATCCCGATCAGCGATGACCGATCCAACGGTTGCGATCTATCCGATCTGCGACGATCCGATGGTTGCGATCGATCCAAGCCATGATCCCGATCGGCGATGATCGACGACGGACACTGCCGTGGCCGGCAAGAAATGGGGGAACTACTTTATATTTTATGTTAATTTTTTTTTCATGAGGGTTGTGGAAAAAAACCCCTTTTTTTAATTTTACCGCGGCCTGGCGGTGGCCAGGCCACGGCCTTGGTTGCCGACCATGGCCACGAAAAAAATTATTATTTTTTTGTTATAATTATCGCTAAATTAATGATTTATTTTTTAATTTTTGGGTTTTTGCGTCGTTATATTAAAAATTAAAATTTCTTATTTTTTTTGGTATATGCGTCGCTATTGCATCACTAAATAGCGACACAACCATTGCATCACTATATTAACGAATTTTTTTTTTATTTTTTGGGTTTTTGCTTCGCTAATGCGTCGCTATATTGCGATGCAAAATGTGCGTCGCAATATAGCGACTCAATGGTGCGTCGCTATATTAAAAATTAATTTTTTTAATTTTTTGGTATTTGCATCGCTATTGCGTCGCTAAATAGCGACGCAATCACTGTGTCGCTATATTAACGAATATTTTTAAATATTCTGGGTTTTAGCAATATAGCGATGCAAATTTGTGTCGCAATATAGCGATGCATAATTGCGTCACTATATTAAAAATTATATATTTTTTATTTTTTGTTATTTGCGTTGCTATTGCATCGCTAAATAGCGACGCAATCACTGCGTCGCTATATTAACGATTGTTTTATTTTCTGGTTTTTACGTCGCTAATGCGTCGCTATATTGTGATGCATTATTATTGCATCGCTAATTGAGTCGCTATTTTTTTTTCTCGCTAAGTTATCGTAATTTGGTCACAATTTAGTGATGCAAAAATGCATCGCTAAATTGGTGTCGCTATTTCTGATTTTTCTTGTAGTGTCAGTGCTCCACATCTGAAGAAGCTATCCCGAGGTAGTACCTTAGTGAGTGCATCCACTGCGTTATCTTTGGTAAATACTTTCACAAGCTCTAACTCAACATCCTCCATAAGCTCCCTAATCCTGTGGTATCTGATGTCAATATGTTTGGTCCTAGCATGATAGACTGGATTCTGGACCAAACATAAAGCACTTTGGCTATCATAAAATACTCTGATCACCCCCTATGCTATCCCCATCTCCAGTGCAAGACCTTTCAGCCACATAGCCTCCTTTGCAGCCTCTGAAATACCAATATACTCTGACTCTGTAGTAGACAAAGCCGTCACTGGTTGCAGACTTGACCTCCATAATATTGGACCACCATTCAACATAAAGACATACCCTGTCGTCGACCTTCTGGTATCCAAATCACCTGCATAGTCAGCATCAACAAAACCTGCTATCCGATCCTAAGCCTCCATGGTCAGTCTAGTGCCATCCTCCATGCTACTATACCCATAACATATACCAACACTGACTGTGCCAACAAGATATTTGAAGATCCCTTTTAGAGCTCTCCAATGTGCTTTACCCGGACTAGCCATGAATCTGCTAACTTGGCTAACAACATATGTAAGATCAGGCCTACAACACACTATAGCATACATGAGGCTGCCAACTCCTGAAGCATAAGGTACTCTGAACATCTCCTCGGCCTCTATCTTAGAACTCGGTGATATAGTCTTGGAGAGCTTAATATGACCGACCAATGGTAATGCGGCTGGCTTTGCACTATCCATACTGTACCTCTCCAAGATCCTCATGATATCAGTCCTCACTACAAGATTTTTGGCTTTCAACAATGAATTTTTGTCATTGCTGAAAGTGCTAAAATCGTTGCGAAAACTTTTCGCAATGAATTTATATTCGTTACCATTCGTTACAAAATATTCGTTGCTGAAGCTCAAATCATTACTTTTAGCAACAAATATAATTCGTTACAGAAAGTCTACCTTTTGCAACGAAAACATTTTGTTATGGAATCTAGAAAATTCATTGCTACTACTTTCCAAAAAAATACGATAATTCGTTAATGAAGTCGAGTTTCCGCAACAATTTTATTTTCGTTGCTGAAACAAAATTTGTTGCTAAATGTTTTCTGCAACAAATGTTTTATTTAGTCAAATTCGTTACTGAATATGAGTATCTGCAACGAATTTAGTTTCATTGCGAAAAAGTGATCGTTGCTAAACAATTTTTTTTCATTGTGAATTTATTTAAAATTATTACAAATATAACTTGTTCCTAATATTAAATTGTTGTAGAAAGTCAAATTAGTTACGAAAGACTCTAAATTAAATTTCATGAAACTAAATAGCATTAATAAAAATATCAACAAAGTCCAAAATCCAAAATACAACCAAAATGTTTTAAACCAAACTAAAGTATTTAATATCAGCTTAAAAAAAAGATAAAAGAGTGAACAATGCATAGACAACTCAATCTCTCTTATCAAAGATGTCAGTGGAAGATGGAGGCGGAGGGTTGCTCAACGATGCAATCTGTGAAGTCTCAATCGCAGTCATGTGGGCCATAACATTCTCTAGCACTGAGGACATGGTGCCGATCTTTTCGTTGGCTTGCTGAAGCTGCTGAACAAGCACATCATAAGAGGGTCGATCGACATTGTTGATGAATATGTGCAGAAAAATTATAGGGGGCTATTTCTTGATACTCTTTTAATGGCTCTGCCACATATATGTATGTGGCAGAGCCAAATAACCTTTGAAAAGTCACATGTTTACCCTGTACTAAGAGAAAGCAAAAATTTTTTTATTGAGAGATGCATTCTTAAAGCATCAAAAAGTACATAACATAAAAAAAAAGAATGTACTTAAGGTATTATTTTTTTATTATTTCATTCACTATTAGTTGAGTAGTTGAAAAGTCACTATTTGGCTGCTTAACCTTCCACGCATAAGATTTTTTATATACAAATAAATAATAATTTATAAAATAATCTTCACTTAAATATGGTTTAGTCTAGATTTAGATTATGAGAGTTACACATTAATGATCTGAAATATTACATGTGATCTATATAACTTTAAAAGATTTATATGTTAAAAATTATATGAGCCTAATACTCCCTATCTTATGCATCAAATGTCTCTCTCGAAAAAAAATGTTATATCTTTGACCATTTGATGCATAAATTAAAAGACTTCACATCGCATTATTTTTATTATATAGATTTTCTGTAGGTAGTAAATATTATATCTAATAGTTTGAATCATCAAAATCCCATAATTTGACATAATGAAATCGAGTAGATAGCACATTCGAATGTAGCAAAGTCAAACTATATATATATATATATATATATATATATATATATGCACATGTGTGCATATACATGCATCTTTGCATATATGTGCATGTATATATAAAAATAGATTTGATCAAAAATTAGATAATTTAAATAATATAAACTAATAATATTTTTAATTATTTAATGCATTAATTAGAGACCTTCAAATTACATTATTTTTTTATTATGAGTAATTTATGAATGGTGCATTTCATTGGATATGGGTAGGGATCCCCGAACCTGATCCGCATCCATCTTTGTCATACATATATATTTGTTATTAAATTTTGGATAAATATTCTGGATGATTTATATTATAGCCATGCATCACAAAAGGAATGCAACGTGACGACAAGTTGTAGCTTGTGGAATGGAACGAACGTTTGATTTATTATATATAAAGAACGAAAGCAACGCTCTGTCCAAAGAATACTTCGTCATCAAAATAATTGCAGTTAATTTAAAATACGTTACAAGATTAGAATTCTCAAAAACATGAGATATAAAATTGAATTGACAAGAGAGATGCGTTAGCAAATTGAATTGAGTACATCCAAGCACTTTTGGTCGCAGATTCCAATTGCGTTACACAATATGAACTCTTGACACACAATATGAACTCTTGACAAAGATGCTTTATAAAATTAAATTACAGCAAGAATCGATCGTGCTTTACTTGAAGGGCATATCGAAACACTCTAGAAAGTCATTTCCTGATCACTTTGATAGGATTCAATTAAATATAATTAAACTTTATCATAGGGTTGAATTGAAATGAATTGGCTCTAGGATTCATGCATTTGGGAGACGGGAGACGTGTTGGGGCCTGTGGAAGGGAAACATGAAATAATTGTAGTTCATTTAAAATGCGTTACAAGACTAGAATTCTCGAGAAGGATGATATATAAAATTTAATTGATAAGCGTTACCAAATTGAATTGGGCAAGTCTAACTTTATCTTTAGTAACTATATATATCCAACACTTTTTGTCATAGATCCAAATGCGTTATACAATATGAACTCTTTACAAAGATGCTTTGAAAAATTAAATTAGGCCAAAAACGTAACTTACACACACGGATATCGCATATGATTGAACCCTATATTTTGGTTTGATTAAGTATTAATAAATATTTTAGTTTTGCACTTATTAAAATTTGTATACTTCGGGAAGCCATATCAGTTGGTCAACCATAATGAACAATATTGGATCTGCAATACGCAAATGTTATATGGATCGATTATTAAACTCTTTTGGCTATAAACATGAATATTTTAAAGAATTACTGTTGAGATCTTTCAGGCAACATCACAATGGTCAATATTTATTAAAAAATAAAATAATCTACTAATGAATCAAAATATTAAAACATGCGCAAAATACAAAGAAAATTCCATTCTATTTTTATTGTAAAATAATATGAAAGCAAGGTATTCTATCCTAACAAAATTCATCAGGGTCATCAAAACGAGATACATCTTGGTTTTTCTGACACGGATTGTAGTTTAGTCCACGTGGTCTTCTTGTTCATCTCCAACATATCGCCAGTTAGCCTCGGACTTTATGACTCGGAACACAAAGGGAGCCACTCTAGCCTTTCCCAAAAACAAGAGCCATGTTCAACTTCAACCTCCTAAAGACCAGAGATTTAGGAACTGCAAACAATCCCAGAGATCCCATATTATTTAAAAAACATGCAGGCCCAAATGCAAACTAGCTTGCACAACAAAGCTCTCAGGAGGAATTTTTCTGAGCCAAATTTGGTTTCAAGGGATTCAGCCTCAATTTGTTGCTGCCGGAAGAATGGAATCCAGGAACTGACAAAAGATGATCGTGATTGCAAAGTTAGCAAAAGAAAAATCCTAACCAAACATAAAGGGATACTCAAAGCAAAAACTTTCATTTGATCGATCAAAAACTAAAGCATGTGCAATGAAAATCTTAGATCATTCATGCATGTAAACAATAATACCGTTGCAGCTAGCGAGGAAGAAGGCTTTGTGGCAGTGCTACCACTCCACATACATCAGCCTCATCACGGATGAGGCTGATGCGATAGTCAAACATCCACTATATTTTGCATCTCCGAGAGAGGAGACAAGGATCGGAGAGAAATGAGAAGGTTTAATAGGTGGAGGAAAAGATGGAGGCAAAAAAAGCCTAAGCTCCATCGATCCTAGATAGGGCTTAAACTGGAGCCTCAGAAGGATTTCAGACAAGCTCTAGAGGAAGAACAAAGTGGATGATCGAGAAACAATGATGACAATGGAATTACAAGAGAGAAGAGAGATGGGTTAAGGCTTGTGGCAGGGAAGAACAAGTGGTCTTCTATATATAGAGCAAACACATTGTCCCAAGCATATCGAATTTTGCCGTCCTTCCAGCGAAATGATTTCAGTCGTTTCAAATATGTCACGAGATTAGAACGCTAGTCAAACGTACGTTATAAAATTGAATTCGATACGACAAAATCTGCCGCTTCAGTTACTTAAAATACGCTCCAGGTTCAGAATGCTCAAGAATTAGATAAGGATGCGTTACTAAACTGAATGAAAGGTATCCAACATCATGTCAAACACGCTAGTGAGACCAAACACAACACAACCGCATAATTCTTAAGTAATATCCTAAAATTACAAAAGCACCTATTTTTTATAATTTATTGATTATATAATCACTAAATATAATTAAAAATTAACCAATATTAATATGATCATTTAGTTCAAATATATTTATTATAATAAGCATAGGTATCAAATCATCTAAATGTCTCTAGTTTTTTTTTTTTTTCATTCCAATTCAATTTTAAGAACCGAGTTAAGCATCCTGTGGATCTATAAAAATGAAAAAAAAAAAACTCAGTAAAAACCTTCTACCTACATATTGCCACACAATATGAGCTATCATCATAGATGTATAACATGTAACAAATATATAAGAGCAGTAATTTTTTATTTATAATTAGGACTTAATGCAATGAAATAATCATATTTAAATAATAAATAAATCATATTTAACATCATGCAACGTCATCAAAGGACTATAATGGAAAAGCAACACTCTCAAGTCATATAATAAATACATGTAACAGTTATAAGCATCTTGGTTAAGGTTTAGTGTTGAGATAATGGCAAGTTAAAGATTATCTAAATGTAACATTGCATCTGATTGTCATAGCAACTATGAGAATGGAGTGGACTAAAGGACTTTCGCCTATCCACGGCGTGAAGTGGAGGAGCGATACAAAAACAGGGAAGGGATAGGGGTTGACGGTTGTGGAAGGGAACGAACTGTGCTCTATATATATATACCGAACTTTGTCGTCCTTCGTCACCGAAATAATTGCGGATCATTTAAAATACGTTATAGACTATAGTTCTCGAGAAATATCAGATAAAAAATTGAATTGATAAGAGACATGCGTTACGGAATTGAATTGGGTACGTCCAACTCTATTTTAAGGGACCGTTTGAACTGGGTAACGGAGTGGAGGGAAAGAAAGTTAGGGATAAGAACATAAATTATTTTATTTGAAAAAAAATAAAAAAAAGAAAAGAGAATGAGAATAAGATTTTTTTTTTCTAGCGAAGATAAATTTTGCTAATCCTCAAATCGAGGATAAGTTGGGAAGAAAAAATATTTAAGCTATATTTTTAAAAAGTTCAAAATGTTCTTTTATTTTTTATTCTTCATTCTTTCATTAATCATCATCACGGTTCATTCCCTATTCTAAAGGGATATAATTGTCATATAACTCTTTTTTTTTTCTCCTTTCTTTCTAAAAATGATAATTGATATTACCATCTTTTCTATTTCATCCTTTCCAAACAAGAGAAGAAGAACAACCCTTCCTTTCCCTTTCTTCCCCTTTCATTCCTTTTCTTTTTTTACTCCCTCCTTCATTTCCCTACAAATATCCAAACATAGCCTAAGTACATAACCAATGACATTTTGTTATAGTTTCAAATTGCGCTACTGTTCTCAAAAATGATTTTGAGATGTTTGCAAAAATAAGACAAGGATCAAATCGCATATATTAAAAATTTTATTTAGCGATCTATACCCATATTAATTTAATAATAAAAATAATAAGGAGATTAAGAAATTGACCTTTTGTCGAATGTCTTGAACTCAGCCAACACCACTTGGAATCATCAAATCCTTTTGATCGCCACAGATCTTTTTAGACGTTCTTCAAAAAATGATGAATACGAACGAGTAGGCATTTTTGATTTTGGGTTGAAACCACACAACTAAATTTTTTTATTCACTTTGTATTCTCAACTCATTAGATAAAATGAAGATGAAGAAGAAATCTCTCTATGGTTGATGATAATCATCCTATGTTATTTTTCTCTTATGAATCTTACATTCTAAAAGAATAATAACTACCATCCTTTTAATTAATTAGTTAATTAAAAATTAAAGATAACTTTCAACTCTTGGAGATTACTTTAAATTGATTGTTGATTTGGTTTGATATATTTATCGTGGGATGAAATGGGAGAGACTCCGACGATCCCATATATTTCTTCAACAACAAAATAACTTATTCTTCTCACTACAAGAAAAATAACTTTTGCCTACGATTTTCGTACCTACGATTTTAAAATCGTAGGCAAAAGATATATTTCCCTACGATTTTTAAAAATCGTAGGCAAAGATTCCATAGTCGTAAAGTTAGAACCTTTCCCTACGATTTTCAAAAAATCGTAGGGAAAGGCTCTGGATCTTTCTCTACAATTTTTAGAAAATCGTAGGGAAAAGATTTTCCCTATGATTTTCAAAAATTTGTAGGGAAAGATCGAGAACCTTTCCCTACGATTTTTTGAAAATTATAGGGAAAAGCTATACCAAAAATTTGGAGGCAAAATCTCCCTTCAAAATTTTTCTGAAAAGATCTTTCCCTACAATTTTTAAAAAATCGTAGGGAAAGGTTCTCGATCTTTACCTACGAATTTTTGAAAATCGTAGGAAAAAGCTATACCAAAATTTGGAGGCAAAATCTTCCTCCAAAATTTTTCTAAAAAAATATTTCCCTACGATTTTCAAAAAATCATAGGGAAAGATCCAGAGCCTTTACCTACGATTTTTTAAAAATCGTAAGGAAAGACTTTTTATTTTTTTTAAAAGTCTTTCCCTACAATTTTAACAAAAATTGTAGGTAAAGGTTCAGAGTCTTTCCCTACGATTTTCACAAAAATCGTAGGGAAAGGCTCTAGAGCATTTCATGGAAAGGATGCAGACTTTTACCTACAATATTCATGAAGATCGTAGGAAAAGATAGGCAACCTTTCCCTACGAATTTAATAAAAATCGTAGGAAAAACCCTTTTTAGAAATCCAACCCTTTCCCTATGATTTTCACGAAAATTGTAGTGAAAATAGTAGGGAAAGAATGTATACCTTTTTCAAAATTAAATTTTATATTTACTATATTTATATTAATTATATATTTTATATGATATTATTAATAATTATAAATATTAATATAACTATTTATTTCTTATACTGTATTTATAATTATATTGTTATTTATTATATTGTTAACATGTTATATATTATAATATTCTTAGTAATAATTACTATAGTTTCTTTAATACTATATTATTATTTACATATATTATATATAGTAAATATGTATTTATATATAATACATAAAAATAAAATATATTATATAATATTTTTTTATATAATAAAATAATTACTTATTATAATATTGCAGTATACTATGATTTATTATGTATTATCATATTGTTAATAAATTATTAATCTTATATTGTAATACATAATGTATATAGAACATGTTATAAAGTTATTATAATAATATAGAATAATCAATATTATTATGCAATATAATATTAAATAAAAATATTATTATGTATATATCTTTTTTTAGTTATCCTTTTAAAAGACTTTTTCTTGATCATCAAATTTTTGGAGACAAAATTACCCGCCAATATTTTTCTGAAAAGTCTTTCCCTACGATTTTCATGAAAATCGTAGAGAATCATATCTTTCCTTTACATAATAAAAATATTATTATGTATATCTTTTTTTAGTTATCCTTTTAAAAGACTTTTTCTTGATCATCAAATTTTTGAAGATAAAATTACACGCCAATAATTTTCTGAAAAAGTCTTTCCTTACGATTTTTATGAAAATCATAGAGAATCATATCTTTCCTCGGTAAAGAAAATACCGAGGTATCGGATTGATCGCAATGGTCCGATTGATCATCGTCGATCGGGATCATGGCTTGGATCGATCGCAACCATCGGATCATCGCCGATCGGATGGATCGCAACTATCGGATCGATCATCCCCGATCGGGATCATGGCTTGGATCGATCACAACCGTCAGATCGTCTTCGATCAGATTGATCGCAATGGTCCGATCGATCATCGTCGATTGGGATCATGGCTTGGATCGATCATAACCATCGGATCATCGCCGATCGGATGGATCACAACTATCGTATCGATGATCTACGATCGGGATCATGGCTTGGATCGATCGCAACCATCGGATATCATCGACAATCGGATGGATTGCAACTGTCGGATCGATCATCGCTGATCGGGATCATGGCTTGGATCGATCACAACCGTTGGATCATCGCCGATCAGATTGATCGCAACGGTCTGATCGATCATCACCGATCGAGATCATGGTTTGGATCGATCGCAACCATTGATCATCTTCGATCGGATCGATTGCAACGGTCCGATCGATCATCACCGATCGGGATCATGGCTTGGATCGATCCAACCATCGGATCATCTCCGATCAGATGGATCACAACCGTTAGATCGATCATCGCCGATCGAGATCGTGGCTTGGATCGATCGCAACCGTTGGATCATCGCCGATCGGATGGATCACAACCGACGGATCAATCATCGCTGATCGGGATCATGGCTTGGATCGATCGCAACCATCGGATCATCTCCGATCAGATTGATGGTACAGAAGGGAGGGGGGCTAGGTCTGACCTCGAGAACAAAATACGGATCAATAGAAAGATCGCAACCGTCGGATCATCACCAATCGGATGGATCACAACCGTTGGATCGATCATCGCCGATCTGGATCATGGCATGGATCGATTGCAACCATCGGATCGTCTTCGATCGGATGGATCGCAATCGTCGGATCGATCATCACCGATCGAGATCATGGCTTGGATCGATCGCAACCGTCGGATCGTCTTCGATCGGATTGATCGCAATGATTGGATCGATAATCGCCGATCGGGATCATGGCTTGGATCGATCGCAATAGTCGAATCATCTTCGATCGGATGGATCGCAACCATCGGATCGATCATCGCGATCGGGATCGTGGCTTGGATCGATCGCAACCATCGGATCATCGCCGATCGGATGGATCGCAACCGTCGGATCGATCATCGCTGATCGGGATCATGGCTTGAATTGATCACAACCATTGAATCATCTCTGATCAGATTGATCGCAACTGTCCGATTGATCATCGCCGATCGGGATCATGGCTTGGATCGATCGCAACCGTCGAATCATCTCTGATCGAATGGATCGCAACTGTTGGATTGATCATCGCCGATCGGGATCATGGCTTGGATTGATCGCAACCTTCAGATCGTCTCGATCGGATTGATTGCAACCGTCGATCGATCATCGCCGATCGGAATCATGGCATGGATCGATCGCAACCGTCGGATCATCTCCGATCGGATCGATTGCAATCGTCGGATCCATCATCGCCGATCGGGATCATGGCTTTGATCAGCTGGCTGGTGCCTAGGCGCACGCACGCCTAGGCACCAGCCGTGCCATGGCACGGCCCACAAAATGGCCCAGAAGGGCCGTGCCAAGCACTGGCCACGTGGCCCATTGGCATGGCCCACAAAACGGCCCAGAAAGGCCGTTTGGCATGGCCCAGAAGGGCCGTGCCTGGCACGGCCCGTGGCCAATTTCTTGATGGGTCACGGGCCGTGCCGAATTTGAATTTTTTTTACCGGGCCGTGCCATACGGCCCATTTGTTAATGTGCCGTGCCAGGCACGGTAATTTTTCTGGCACGATGGGGCCGTGCCAGGCACGGCCCCGCGCCCATGCCTATTGATCATCATCATTATTTTTATTTTTTACAATTTTTGTTATATATTTGATAACTATTTTTATTTTTTATTTTTATTTCTTTTATACAATAAGAAATGCTTTAAAATTTTTTTTATAAAGTTATTTTTATTTTGAAGATAAAATTACATGTAAATATTTTTTCTAAAGAAAAGTCTCTAGACCTTTCCCTAATTTTTTTTTTTTTGGAGGCAAAAGCATCCTCAAATTTTTTTTTTCATAATATCCCTTTTCCTATGGTTTTCGCGATGCGGCAAAGGATTAGCAAAAAAAAAAAAAAAACCCTTTTAAGCTTTAACACCGCCCGACTTCTGCCTGTGCCCTAACTCCATCTCTTCCATCCAGCCCCTCCACTCCTCCACCGACCCCGCCGCCCTCCCACCGGATGCCCACAACGATGACGACCAGTACCTCTGCGACCTCCCCGCCCTCCTCCTCTTCCTCCTCCTCTCCCTCTTGTCCATCGCCTCGGCTATCGGCTGGCAGAGGCGAGCTGGGACACGGCCGGCGATGCCCCGGGTCCCCGCTGCGCCCACAAAGAGAGAAGAAACCCTCTCGAGCCCTCGTCGTCTCCTTCACGCTCGCGGAGTCCGAGCCCTCATCGTCTCCTTCGCGCTCGTGGAGTTTGATTCCCCCAAATCCCTCACGGATTACCTTGCAAGGCTCCCAGGTTATCTCCGGCTCGATGTAAGTGTCCTTCCTGCCATCAGGTTTTTGGTTTGATCTCCATTGTTAGTGCTCTGACGACAGGCAGTGATGTTGCAACCGGCGGTGCAGGTGGCACCGGCGAGGCAGGGGCGGTAGCAGCAGGATCTTTGTTTCAGTGTCGTCGAGAGGTGGGAGAAATGCTCTTAAATCTTGCTCGAGCATGGGAACAGGCTGATACTTCTACTTCAAACAACATTGCAAGCCGGCTCCCATCTTTAGAGAGTTCTGTGACCAACAATGTGAAACCAGGCAAGGATGAAATAGCTAATAAGTCTTGGTCAATAATTGCCATATGACATAGCTAAATTCTGTTTAAGTTTGGCATTGATTTTTGATATGGTTCTATCCATTTGATAATAATGGTTGGCTTTGCAGCACTGTGACAAAGGGGAAAAGATTACTTGTGGAGTGCTTTCATTATAAACTAGACAGGATTAATCCTTTTCTTTTTCTTTCTTTTTTATCTATCTTTAGGTCAATTTCATGTGTGATGTAGCTTATTCAAGTTAGATGCTGATTCTCGATTATTGTTATCTGTTGGGCAGGGGCATTGTCACGCCCCAGATCCAAAATTTTGAGCTAGGGTGACAACCCGCCGCGTGCCGGGCACGCAAGGCATCCCGAAACATGACACTGAGTTCAAGAAAAGCAATAACCTATATATCATTCAAGTCCATGGCTTTAATACAATCCATAACTAAAGATTTGGGTTACAAGCTCTACACATAAGCATTACTGGGGTTACATCAACATATGAATCCACTTTATTTTAAATAGAAGCTCCAACGAACCTATGGTTCCTTACACACCACAATAATATAGTCTGGGCATCAAGCCCTGCACATAAATACACTGGTATAGCAATAAACAAGAATCTATATTTGAGTTGAGGTCCATCACTCCAACATGTTATCTCAAATCTCATGGTCCTGTAATAAAAAAACATTATAATTTTCATGAGATTACACTCAGTAAGTAAACCATGTTATGCAGTCAAATCATAGCATGATAATCAATAAACACATAGATGATTTGCATGCTTAAACATTATACAATTACTCAAACATGCAATGTAAGTATTATATCATGCGTGTCCCACGGCCCTGCAATGCCTCATCTGAGCACATCCTCTAGATGTGTATGGCCATAGCAAAGGAGAACCACGGCGGCACTTATGAATATAATACTAATCATTTGCAGCCATAACCGCTCAATTATACTATATAAGTAAACCCACTGTTTATACTCTCAATGGTAACTGTAAATGTGACCCACGGCCCTGCAATACCTCAATCAGAGCACATCCTCCAGATGTGTGGCCATCAATATCCACAGAACACATTGTACGATGTGTGAGGCCATACCATAACAGAACACACTCTACGATGTATGTGGCCATAAAAATCATACAGAACACATTGTAAGACATGTGGGCCATACCATAACACACTCGTCAGTGTGGGAGGCCATAAAAATCATACAGAACATGTCTACAATATGTGGGGCCATATCATAACAGAATACATCTCCAGTGTGTGTGGCCATAAAAATCATACAGAACACATCTACAATGTGTGGGCCATAGTAAAGGAGAATCGCGGCGACACATAACAGTACCTCACATCACTTCAATACATCAATACATCAATACATCAATCATGTAGCAAAACAGTGGATTATACTTACTGAACAATTGCATGTAATATATCACATCAATGTCATACTAACTGCATCTCTCATGTATAATAACTGCATCTCTCATGCATAACAACTGCATCTCTCATGCATAATAACTGCATCCCTCATGCATATCATTCACACATGAAATCATAGCATATAAACAGCCATGTATTCATCTACTTACAATTTAGCCATAACAATTCTTCATATCACAATTCATAATTTAACTACGCATATCCTGAAATAAATTATTTAATAAACTGATAACTGGTTTACTTACCTTCGCATGCAATCCAACAGATATATCAGCTAATCAGATATCGGGATACCTGGAGGATTATTTTACACAATTAAATGATTAAAATCTGGATCATGAAATGATTCCTAAGACTCTACCCTGACCAATCCACGGGCCCAACTTCGGACTCGAATATCTCTCACCGTACTCACTCAAATGGGGAAGTAAAATCATCCCCAGAAACTAGATTCAACCTAGATTCCAACCATATAATTTTCATGCTAGTCCCGGCCCATTACGGGGCCCAAAAACTAGCCCCAAAGCTGTTCGTTGCACGGCCCAATAGGGCCCAAACGATGGCAGCCCAGCAGCCCAGCCAATCCTTCGATTCCTGCTCCTCTGTTTCATCCGAAACAGAGGACAGCAACCGACCGGCGGCCAGGACCGCCGCCGGCCTAATTCCGTCCGGACCGGCCATCGGAGGTCGGGCCGGAGCCGGCCGCCGCCGCGGCCGGCCTCAATTTCCCCTCTTTCTACTTCAATTCCTCTCCTCTCTCTTTTCTCTCCGCTGCTCCTGCATGGAATTCGTCGCGCCGGCGACGATTCCAGCCGAATTGGGGCCGGTCCGGCCGCCGTTGGCCGGACCAGAGCCGGCCGCCGCCGCGGCGGGCCTCCCTCTCTCTCCCTCTCCTTAATTTTTTTCTTGTCATCTCCCTCTCGTCCGCGTGGCACGTCTTTGTGCCAGCGGCACGGCCGGCCACCTTGGTCGGCCGGACCTCCACCGGACGCACGCCCGGCGCCGATGGAGGCGACAGGCGGAAGCTCGGGCCCGGCGAGGCGGCGAGCATGCCGCCGGGCCCGAACCAACCAGAGGAAGCCGAACGCCGGCCACCTTGGCCGGCCGGACCTCCACCGGACGCACGCCCGGCGCCGGTGAAGGCGACAGGCGGAAGCTCGGCCCGGCGAGGCGGCAAGCACTACCCGAGAGGAGGGCCTATTGGCCCTCCCTCTCCTCTCTCTCTCCACCACTACCCCGCCGGACGCCTCCCCCAGCGCCGGCGGAGTCGCCGGCCAAGTCTCAGGCTCGCCGCGGCGGCGAGCACGCCGCCGGGCCTGAACCAAGCGTCGACCGGCTGGAATTCCCGTGCGCTCTCTCTCTCTCTATCTTTCTCTGTCTCTATCTCTCTATCTCTCTCTCTCTGGCTATTTCTCTCTCTCTCACGCTTGCTCTTTCTCTCTCTTACGCTCTCTCCTCTCTCTCTCTCTAGAAGCCAGGAAATTTACCTGATGAAGGAAGTGCGCCTGCGTGAAGGAAGGGTCCTCATCCTTCCTATCTATTCACCTGAGCAGCGCCTCGGATCTGAGTTTTCTCGGAAGGCCAAACGCTTCGCCTGGAGCGAAGCGTTAGTCCGGGAACTCAATAGTCAGGAGCTTGGTTCATTTGAACCAAGCCTGGTTCATCTGAACCAAATCTGGTTCGTTTGAACCGGGTATTACATCCTCCCCTCCTTATAAAAATTTCATCCTCGAAATTTGATATACATCTAATAGAATATAAATCCAATTTTTCTATCTCATAATCAGCTAAATTTCATTCAAAAGTCACCGTCATCGATACATCATTAATCTTTATAAGTCAATTCTTTCTTAAGCTAAATTGGTTCAAGTTCTAGCATATAACGGGGTTTGAAATACACCTCCTCGAAATTAAATGTCCACAATTTTGTACTATTAAAGATATTCAACTTTTATTTCATTCCCAAGTACCCAAATGACATATCCAACTTACAAAATTTGATCTTTCTACCAAATAAAATTGAATCCAAATAAAATTGAATTCCATAAGAAGTATTCCTTTTTTTTTTTAACTTCTCACAACACAATCATTATAAATATCATAGAATCCATCATTCTTAAGGTTAGTAACACATCAGGTATTCATAATTTCTCGATAGGACAATTCCAAGTTCTTTTGAATTAAATATAAGATAGTTTTCTTCCAATGCTCTCTCAACTCATAAATAGTTGAATGTGCCATTAATCATTATGATACTTATATCAATCATTATAACATACTTGGTTTTACTCTTGAATACTTCAAGCTAACATTAATCATAATTAACTAATTTATTGGAATGATAGTGCCATCATAATCATCAGTATGATTATTTTATCTTCTTCATATATATCAATAATACCACCATAACCAATCGATTTCTCTTGAATAGGTCAGTATATCCTCAATAAGTAATGCAATTTAAATGATTCAAATTCTTGAATCGATTATTTCGTTACCAATGATTATCAAAATCATCTATAGATTATGCAATATCTCATGCCATAATATGACCAACTAATTTAAACCCTTCAAATATCTCAAAGTGACTTCACTAATCTAGCTTAGATAGATACAAGACTTATAAGGTCAGTAAATATTGAAAATGCACTTACCATCCGAAAGACATAATTGAAATTTATAGTAATCTCTCTATGACTTGAAAGTGATAGTAGATATATCCTTAACCATAATCCATAATTGATAATAATCAACATAAAATCATCTCCCTTCTATTTTTTTTTTATTATTATTATTATAATTATGCCACTTATGGCCGATCAATAATTTATCCATCCTAGAGAAAGATATCTCCTTAGGAACTATGAAGAAAGGTACAATAAGTATGCACAATAAATTAATGAATAGGTATCTTGATTTAGAAATCTATTAATAGATAAAAATCCCCATGAAATTCTTTATCAGTAGAGTTTATCTCATTCTCATTATTGCTAAAATCTTTCACTTTCTACCATGAAAATATTTGGTCATTTATAGCCAAAATCAGTTCTAAAGATTTAATAGAGTCTACTGCTCTCAAAACTTAAACAGTAATTGTCTCAGAATTTAAAATTTTATAATCTTCTAAATGATCCATCATGATAATAAGCAATCAACCACTTCATTAGCATCAATATCAACCATCTCCATATCTAGCAAAATAACAATCAGTTTTGAATCTATGATATCCATAATAAAAGTCTCTTAGTAAAATTCACTATATATACTTATCCATCCAGACTCAAATTCAGAAAGTACTCAATTATGCTTAATCAAAAACATGTAATTAACTATTTCATTCCCAAAATATCATCAATATTAATCATCCCTATAACCGGTAGATTAACTCATAATCTTAAACTTACAATATCAACAATGTAAGTTCCACTATTAAAATTCATTATATACATCCACATTTAAATTCAGATTTAATACCTCAAAATCCACATATCAACACAATTGCAATATAGACATAATGATGTTATCTTAGTCATATTAGTCATCCACTATTATGTTTATTCCATAAATTCATCTATCTTTTATTGCATATCCAATTAAAATTTCATCTCCCATATTATTTAAAGGTCTAAAACTGTTACGAATCATTTCCAACAAGTTTAATTGAACTAAAACCTCTAGAAGCCCCTTGACCTCCCCATTGGTCAAGGTCACCAGCTTGGGAGTTTCACAATATCATTGGCTTGCGATGGTTCATTCTTAATCCCTATCAAATTTGTAATTCAATTAATATCTTGATAAACTTTAAATTTCAAGCTTCCAAAGCATAATTCATGACATTCCTTGAAAGTCATAATTGTCTCGATATCATCCAAGTTTTTTTCTAGAGTGTCATTATGCATATGTCCCTAAGGTCATAACCTGGGTCCTGTGGGTTATGGGCCCACCACGCTTCTGCTGCGCACTCTGATGTTGCATGTCCTGCATAGACTGCGCCATACCCGAGAGAGCTTGAAGCATCTCAGACTGGAATCGCTGGTGCTCAGTTCCTACTGGGTTGGCAGGGGCCACACCTCCAGTAGTTCCCTTGACCCATCGGCAGATCAACATTACCGGCCAGAGAGTCCTCCTCATACAGTTGGCTCCTAGTACGGCGAGCCATAACTAATTCCTGGTAAATTGGATGTGGTTAATATCATCATAAACTAATGTGTCAAGTGTCTCTAAATATAATGTCATCAAGATATGTTCTCTTCGTATTATCATGTCAATATGTCTGTGTCCCTAGGGTCATAAGTTCTCTACCTGTTATCATGTCAATATGTCCGTGTCCCTAGGGTCATAACCCGAGCTCTGATACCATAAAAGCTGTCATGCCCCAGATCCAAAATTTTGAGCTAGGGTGACAACCCGCCGCGTGCCGGGCACGCAAGGCGTCCCGAAACATGACACTGAGTTCAAGAAAAGCAATAACCTATATATCATTCAAGTCCATGGCTTTAATACAATCCATAACTAAAGATTTGGGCTACAAGCTCTACACATAAGCATTACTGGGGTTACATCAACATATGAATCCACTTTATTTTAAATAGAAGCTCCAACGAACCTATGGTTCCTTACACACCACAATAATATAGTCTGGGCATCAAGCCCTACACATAAATACACTGGTATAGCAATAAAACAAGAATCTATATTTGAGTTGAGGTCCATCACTCCAACATGTTATTCTCAAATCTCATGGTCCTGTAATAAAAAAAACATTATAATATTTTCATGAGATTACACTCAGTAAGTAAACCATGTTATGCAGTCAAATCATAGCATGATAATCAATAAACACATAGATGATTTGCATGCTTAAACATTATACAATTACTCAAACATGCAATGTAAGTATTATATCATGCGTGTCCCATGGCCCTGCAATGCCTCATCTGAGCACATCCTCTAGATGTGTATGGCCATAGCAAAGGAGAACCACGGTGGCACTTATGAATATAATACTAATCATTTGCAGCCATAACGCTCAATTATACTATATAAGTAAACCCACTGTTTATACTCTCAATGGTAACTGTAAATGTGACCCACGGCCCTGCAATACCTCAATCAGAGCACATCCTCCAGATGCGTGGCCATCAATATCCACAGAACACATTGTACGATGTGTGAGGCCATACCATAACAGAACACACTCTACGATGTATGTGGCCATAAAAATCATACAGAACACATTGTAAGACATGTGGGCCATACCATAACACACTCGTCAGTGTGGAGGCCGTAAAAATCATATAGAACATGTCTACAATATGTGGGGCCATATCATAACAGAATACATCTCCAGTGTGTGGCCATAAAAATCATACAGAACACATCTACAATGTGTGGGGCCATAGTAAAGGAGAACCGCGGCGACACATAACAGTACCTCACATCACTTCAATACATCAATACATCAATACATCAATCATGTAGCAAAACAGTGGATTATACTTACTGAACAATTGCATGTAATATATCACATCAATGTCATACTAACTGCATCTCTCATGTATAATAACTGCATCTCTCATGCATAACAACTGCATCTCTCATGCATAATAACTGCATCCCTCATGCATATCATTCACACATGAAATCATAGCACATAAATAGCCATGTATTCATCTACTTACAATTTAGCCAATAACAATTCTTCATATCACAATTCACAATTTAACTACGCATATCCTAAAATAAATTATTTAATAAACTGATAACTGGTTTACTTACCTCCGCATGCAATCCAACAGATATATCAGCTAATCAGATATCGGGATACCTGGAGGATTATTTTACACAATTAAATGATTAAAATCTGGATCATGAAATGATTCCTAAGACTCTACCCTGACCAATCCACGGGCCCAACTTCGGACTCGAATATCTCTCACCGTACTCACTCAAATGGGGAAGTAAAATCATCCCCAGAAACTAGATTCAACCTAGATCCAACCATATAATTTTCATGCTAGTCCCGGCCCGTTACGGGGCCCAAAAACTAGCCCCAAAGCTGTTCGTTGCACGGCCCAATAGGGCCCAAACGATGGCAGCCCAGCAGCCCAGCCAATCCTTCGATTCCCGCTCCTCTGTTTCATCCGAAACAGAGGACAGCAACCAGCCGACGGCCAGGACCGCCGCCAGCCTAATTCCGTCCGGACCGGCCACCGGAGGTCGGGCCGGAGCCGGCCGCCGCCGCGGCCGGCCTCAATTTCCCCTCTTTCTACATCAATTCCTCTCCTTCTTTCTTTTTCTCTCCGCTGCTCCTGCATGGAATTCGTCGTGCCGGCGACGATTCCAGCCGAATTGGGGCCGGTCCGGCCGCCGTTGGCCGGACCAGAGCCGGCCGCCGCCGTGGCCGGCCTCCCCCTCTCTCCCTCTCCTTAATTTTTTCTTGTCATCTCCCTCTCGTCCGCGCGGCACATCTTTGTGCCGGCGGCACGGCCGGCCACCTTGGCCGGCCGGACCTCCACCGGACGCACGCCCGGCGCCGGTGGAGGCGACAGGCGGAAGCTCGGGCCCGGCGAGGCGGCGACGCCGGGCCCGAACCAACCGGCGGAAGCCGAACCGGCTTCCGCCACCGCGCGAGAGGAGGGCCAATTGGCCCTCCTCTCCTCTCTCTCTCCACCACTACCCTGCCGGACGCCTCCCCCGACGTCGGCGGAGTCGCCGGCCAAGTCTCAGGCTCGCCGCGGTGGCGAGCACGCCGTCGGGCCTGAACCAAGCGTCGACCGGCTGGAATTCCGTGCGCTCTCTCTCTCTCTATCTTTCTCTGTCTCTATCTCTCTATCTCTCTCTCTCTCTAGCTATTTCTCTCTCTCTCATGCTCGCTCTTTCTCTCTCTTACGCTCTCTCCTTCTCTCTCTCTAGAAGCCAGGAAATTTACCTGATGGAGGAAGTGCGCCTGCATGAAGGAAGGGTCCTCATCCTCCCTATCTATTCACCTGAGCAGCGCCTCGGATCTGAGTTTTCTCGGAAGGCCAAACGCTTCACCTGGAGCGAAGCGTTAGTCCGGGAACTCAATAGTCAGGAGCTTGGTTCATTTGAACCAAGCCTGGTTCATCTGAACCAAATCTGGTTCGTTTGAACGGGTATTACAGGCATTCAATGCCATGCCTTGGACTTGGGTCACCTTTTCTTCACCATGACCAGAAAAGCTCCATCAGTTTGAGAAGTTTCTAACAAAACTGATTTTATTCTCTTCAAACAAAACATCATCTTTTTCTTCAATGATTTAAATTGATGTTTCACTTTGACTATCTTTAATTCCAATTTTGTTTTGCATTCCAACCTTGTACTTACTTTGGGTTGTGCTGAATTTATAAAGGATGCTTGCATGATAAAGTTGTATACTTTAACTTAGTTTTATCACAAATTTTTAGTTGTCTAGATGTTCTTTTGCAATTCAAGGCATAATTGTCAGCATAGAGTCTGTTTTCCTTTTTACTCTTGCGGTTGCCCTCATTGCCCTTGTCGGATTGTGGGCGTATGGTCTAATACAGCAATTCTCAAACGTAAGTTGCTTTTAGCGAGTCCTTCTTATGCCTTAAAATCTTGACTGTGATGGTTGTAGTTGCTGGTTATAACTTAATCATTAGTTGCTACAAAATCTCAGCCAGATGGTTGTAGTTGCTGGTTATAACTTAATCATTAGTGGCTAAAGCCTGTGCTTTATAAATTCCTTTTCTGGTCTTGCCAACTATTTACTGTTTTGGTGGTTGAATAAATTAGGTTCAGACATGTTCATGTCACATAATGTTTGCTTGTGTTCGCACCTGATTCCCACTGGGGATTCTATGCTGAAAAAAAAGCGGTCCATTCTTTTGGACTGATGCATGGGCTGAGACATTATTGCACTGCAACCTTTGGTGCATTTGACATATATTTGTCCAAATTAGTATCCTTCTATTGTTTCTGATATTTTTTGTGTCATATTATTGCTATTTGCTGTTAAACTTATCTGCAATTCTGGGTGCTGCAGTAGGCTTATGAAACCATATTTTTAGTATAACTCAGACTTGTGTTATTAACTTGCACATAAGAACAAACAAAATCTGCTTGTAGGAAACAATTGTTGATGATAGGCCTGCTTACTGTTTGATTACTATTAGTACACATCTTTTCTGTTCTTCAAAAATTTAATAATGGATTTAGGTATTACTTCTCGATTAGTGTTTTCTGTTTAATTACTATCTTGTTCTTGCTCATTTAGTGTAGTTGTAATTGATTAGATGATTCTTATGTGTATATGATTAGATGATTCACATTACATAGCATAATTAACTTGCTTGATAAACTCATATTGTTTAATTATACTTTTAGAGATGCTAACATGGTATTTGAACAAGTTGTACTCAATTACAAGTTGCCATGATTCTGATTTAATAATTTATTTTCTGAGCATAAAAATTAATAAAATATAAACTTTTTTAATACTTGTTTTTCAACCTTGCAGAAAGTAATTTTGATACCCTGAAAGGATCTTTCAAGGAAAGTGAGCAAGGTGTACTTTGGCATGAGAGGTCTGCAATGATGTCTTATTGGAACATTGATGAATTGCAATGTCATTTTAGGGCATTGCTTACTCTAGTAATGTTTAAAAGAGAGCTAGAAAACTGGTGAAGTCATTTATAAATGGGACCTTTATGAAGTGTCAGTACCTTATGTTGTGTTGTCTCATTATGTGATTTGATGTTTTAAGTTAGTTATGGATATTGTAATTGATATGGACAATTGACTTTCATTTATTAGTTATTTTGATGCTTATCCTTTGTTTTCATTATGTAAAAAAATTGTATATGTAATGGGTATTGTATGTAAAGAATTATTATTTTTATTGATACAGTTTTTAATATTTTAAAAAAATATGAAACAAACAAATTATATTCTATTTAAATAAAATATGCAAAATTTTAAAAATTTTAAAATAGAAATATAATTTTAAAATATTAAAAAAAATTTAAAATAGAATAAATATAACTTTTCTATACGATTTTAGACATATCTTGTAGGGAAAAAAGAAAAAAAAATTTGTATTTATTATTTTTTCCTACGATTTAATTTATATTTGCAGGTAAAAATGGTTAAAAATAATAATTTGAAAAAGAATCATTAAAAATATTAGCTATTTTTTCTATGATTTTTAAAAAAATCGTAGGGAATGATGTGGATAAAAAATATTTTTTTTAATTTTTTTCAATGATTTTGGGTTTTTTTTTGTAGGGAAAGGAATTATTAAAAAAATTATTAGCTAATTTTTCCTACGATTTTATGAAATTTCGTAAGGAAAGATGTGGATAAAAAAATATTTTTTTGATTTTTTCCTACGATTTTGAGGCTTTTTGTAGGGAAAGAAATTATTTAAAATAATATTAGCTAATTTTTCCTACGATTTTAAGAATTTTCGTAGGAAAAATGTGAATAAAAATATATTTTTTTATTTTTTCCTACGATTTTGGAGTTTCTCGTAGGGAAAGAAATTATTAAAAATTATTATTACCCAACTTTCCCTATGATTTTAAGAATTTTCGTAGGAAAGATGTAGATAAAAAAATATTTTTTTGATTTTTCCTACATTTTTATCTTCGTAGGCAAAAGTTTTCAAAATTCAAATTTATATTTCAAATTCTAGTCACTCTATCCCTACGAAATATGAACTTTTCCCTACAAAAAAAATCGTAGGAAAAGGTATAATCTTTGCCTACGATTTTGAAAGTCGTAGGCAAAGGCTTTCCCGACGCATCTTTGCCTACGATTTTTTTTTCGTAGGGAAAAGTTCAAAAATCGTAGGGAAAGGCTTTTCCTACGATTTTTTCTATCTTTTCCTACGAAAAAATCATAGGCAAAAGTCATGTTTCTTGTAGTGTCTTGTGGAACACACCTATGATGTGTCACACCATATATTTTTAATTTAAAATAATTTAAATTTACTTTTAAATAATCATATTATTCAAAGTAGAAATTAATCCAATTAATTTCTGTGTATAAATTAATTTAGAATTCTAAATTTCAAATTAATAACTCAATCCAACATATCATAAAGTTCACATAATTAATGGAGCCATCCAAATAAACTATGGACATTATAATTTTAAGCTTCAATAATTTGACATTCAATTAATACTTTAATTAAAACATCAAAATTATTAATTTCAAATTACTCCACTAAAAGTTTGAAACTCTCAAAATTATAAAAATTATTTATATTCAAAAGAATTTGAATTGTCCATTGAAATCAATACTCCATAAATGGTTCATAACTAAAGATAGACATTTTTCGTTAACCTCTTTAATTATATCTTTATCCATAAATACCATTGATTCTATAATAAATAATATATTTATGATCCAATCATAAATTGAGCGCCCCGAATCAACACTTTTGGGAACCGTCCATTTGACATCTTTACGAAGAAATGGATTTCATTTTATATATTAATATTTTGGCTACTTATGTTATTCCAATACACCAAGAATTTGATACTATGTTTCGGTGTCATATCAAAAAATATAATTCAATAAATAAGAGTCTATTAATTACTCAGAATTAAGATTGATTCATATATTATCATCATTGATTAATTTTGAATGCTCTATTTTAACAATGGATTTTATTAGAGATTCATAATTAATCGCGTTTCAATCCTATATAATCAAATTATATAAAACGCTTTCATTCTGATGATCTCATTATCAACAATCCAGATAAGATCATTTCATTCAGAATTTAATGAACTGCGCTAGTAATTTTAAATTAAATATCCCAACTTTAATTTATAATTATAAATAAATTTAGATTATTTTACTTTAAATATTATCCTCTGCATATAATACTTATATACAATATTTAAAGTCACATTTAAATAATCCAAGGATTTTGATATTATAAAGCATCAAACATGCATGCAAATATATATTAAAAAATTTCTTAAATTATTCAGCAAAATAATAAATGTCATTTGCTTATGGGCACATATCCCAATAATCTCCCACTTGCCCTAAAGCAAATGAGATATGTCTCTAATTTCCATAACTTCAAGATGTAGCTCAAAACCCTAAGCCGATAATGTTAGTGAATGGATCAGCTATATTGTTCGTAGATATGATCTTCTCAATTGCAACAAATGTTTTATTTAGTCAAATTGTTACTGAATTTTAGTATCTACAACGAATTTAGTTTCATTGCGAAAAAGAGATGTTGCTAAATAATTTTTTTCATTGTAAATTTATTTAAAATTATTACAAATATAACTTGTTCCTAATATTAAATTTATTGTGGAAAGTCAAATTAGTTCGAATGACTCTAAATTAAATTTCATGAAACTAAATAGCATTAATAAATATATCAACAAAGTCCAAAATCCAAAATACAACCAAAATGTTTTAAATCAAAGTAAAGTATTTAATATCAGCTTAAAAAAAAGATAAACGAGTGAACAATGCATAGACAACTAAATCTCTCTCATCAAAGATGTCAGTGGAAGATGGAGGTGGAGGGTTGCTCAACGATGTAATATGTGAAGTCTCAATCGCAGTCATGTGGGCCATAACATTCTCTAGCACTGAGGACATGGTGCCGATCTTTTCGTTGGCTTGCTGAAGCTGCTGAACAAGCTCATCATAAGAGGGTAGATCGACATTGTTGATGAATATGGGCAGAAAAATTATAGGAGGCTATTTCTTGGTACTCTTTTAATAGCTAGCCACATATATGTCACTACAAGAAAATACTGAAATAGCGACGCAAATTTAGCGACGCATAATTATGTCGCTAAATTGCGACCACTTTGCGACGCCTCTGTGACAATAAAATATTGCGACGCAATTAGCGATGCATAAGCGACTCAATTAACCAGAAAATAAAAAAAAATAAATTTTTAATATTGCGATGCAAATATTGTGTCGCAATATTTTTAAATTAATTTTTATTAAATATAAATATCAATAAAAATATTGCGACGCAATATTTGTCGCAATATTTTTAACAGAATTAAATATTTTAAATAGCGATGCATTAGCGACGCAATAAAATAGAAAATTAGAAAAATTATTTTTAATTTAGCGACGCACCAATTGCATCGCAAATAATTTAAATGAAATTAAATTTTATAAAATTTAATTATCGAAAAAAATATTGCGACGCATCACAGTGCGTCGCAATGTTTTTAAAAGAATTAAATATATTAAATAGCGACGCATTAGCGACGCAATAAACTAGAAAATTAGAAAAATATTTTTAATTTAGCGACGCAACAAATGCATTGCAAATAATTTAAATAAAATTATATTTTTAAAGTACAAATAGTTTATAAAATATTGTGACGCATAACAGTGCGTCGCAATGTTTTGAAAAGAATTAAATATTTTAAATAGCGACGCCTTAGCGATGCAATAAATCAAAAAATAAAAAATTATTTTTAATTTAGCGATGCAACAATTGCATCGCAAATAATTTAAATGAAATTATATTTTTTAAAGTATAAATATTTTAAAAAATATTGCGACGCAACGCAGTGCGTCGCAATGTTTTGAAAAAAATTAAATATTTTAAATAGCGACGCATTAGTGACGCAATAAACCAAAAAATAAATTAAAATTATTTTTAATTTAGCGATGCAATAAATGCATCGCAATTATTTTAAATAAAATTAAATTTTATAAAGTATAAATATGAGAAAAAATAATTGCGACGTAACACAGTGAGTTGCAATGTTTTTAAAAAATTAATTATGTTAAATAGCGATGCATTAGCGACGTAATAAGCCAAAAAATTAATTAGGGAAATTATGTTTTAATATAGCGACGCACTTGTTGCATCGTAATTATTAGAATTAAAATTAATTTTTTATATAATACAATTATCATATTAAAAAATATGATGCAACCCTTTGCATCGTAATATATTTAAAAAAATTAATTATGTTAAATAGCGATCGGTCCAAAATCGATCGTGACCGATCGGAATAAGGGCTTGGATCGATCGCAACCCTCGGATCGTCGCCGATCGGACCGATCGCCACGTTTCGAGATCGGTCGTGGCCGATCGGGATCAGGGCTTGGATCGATCGCAACCGTCGGATCGTCATCGATCTCGGACGGATTGCAACTGTTCGAGATAGGTCATGGCCGATCGGGATCACGGCTTGGATCGATCGCAACCGTCGATCTTTGCCGATCGGACCGATTGCCACGGTCCAAGATCGGTCGTCGCCGATCGGGATCAGGGCTTGGATCGATCGCAACCGTCGGATCATCGCCGATCTTGGACGGATTGCAACTGTCCGAGATAGGTCGTGGCCGATCGGGATCACGGCTTGGATCGATCGCAACCGTCGGATCTTTGCCGATCGGACCGATTGCCACGGTCCGAGATTGGTCGTCGCCGATCGGGATCAGGGCTTGGATCGATCGCAACCGTTGGATCGTCACCGATCTCGACGGATCGCCATGGTCGAGATCGGTCATGGCCGATCGGGATCAGGGCTTGGATCGATCGCAACCGTCGGATCATCGCCGATCTCGGATGGATTGCAACTGTCCGAGATAGGTCGTGCCGATCGGGATCATGGCTTGGATCGATCGCAACCATCGGATCGTCACCGATCTCGACGGATCGCCACGGTCCGAGATCGGTCATCGCCGATCGGGATCAGGGCTTGGATCGATCGCAACCGTCGGATCATCGTCGATCTCGGACGGATTGCAACTGTCCGAGATAGGTCGTGGCCGATCGGGATCATGGCTTGGATCGATCGCAACCGTCGGATCTTTGCCGATCGGACCGATTGCCACGGTCCGAGATCGGTCGTCGCCGATCGGGATCAGGGCTTGGATCGATCGCAACCGTTGGATCGTCACCGATCTCGACGGATCGCCACGGTCCGAGATCGATCGTGGCCGATCGGGATCAGGGCTTGGATCGATCGCAACCATCGGATCGTCGCCGATCTCGGACAGATTGCCACGGTCCGATATCGGTCGTTGCCGATCGGGATCAGGGCTTGGATCGATCGCAACCGTTGGATCGTCACCGATCTCAGACGGATCGCCACGGTCCGAGATCGTCATCGCCGATCGGGATCAGGGCTTGGATCGATCGCAACCATCGGATCGTCGCCGATCTCGGACGATTGCAACTGTCCGAGATAGGTCGTGGCCGATCGGGATCACGGCTTGGATTGATCGCAACCGTCGGATCTTTGCCGATCGGACCGATTCGGTCCGATCGGTCATCGCCGATCGGGATCAGGGCTTGGATCGATCGCAACCGTCGGATCGTTGCCGTTCTCGACGGATTGCAACTGTCCGAGATAGGTCGATCGGGATCACGGCTTGGATCGATCGCAACCATCGGATCTTTGCCGATCGGACCGATTGCCACGGTCCGAGATCGGTCGTCGCCGATCGGGATCAGGGCTTGGATCGATCGCAACCGGATCGTCACGATCTCGGACGGATCGCCACGGTCCGAGATCGGTCGTGGCCGATCGGGATCAGGGCTTGGATCGATCGCAACCGTCGGATCGTCGGACGATTGCCACGGTCCGAGATCGGTCGTCGCCGATCGGGATCACGGCTTGGATCGATCGCAACCGTTGGATCGTCACCGATCGGATCGCCACGGTCCGAGATCGGTCGTCGCCGATCGGGATCAGGGCTTGGATCGATCGCAACCGTCGGATCGTCGCCGATCTCGGACGGATTGCAACTGTCCGAGATAGGTCGTGCCGATCGGGATCACGGCTTGGATCGATCGCAACCGTCGGATCTTTGCCGATCGGACCGATTGCCACGGTCCGATCGGTCATCGCCGATCGGGATCAGGGCTTGGATCGATCGCAACCGTCGGATCCCGATCTCGGACGGATGCAACTGTCCGAGATAGGTCGTGGCCGATCGGGATCACGGCTTGGATCGATCGCAACCGTCGGATCTTTGCCGATCGGACCGATTGCCACGGTCCGAGATCGGTCGTCGCCGATCGGGATCAGGGCTTGGATCGATCGCAACCGTTGGATCGTCACCGATCGGACGGATCGCCACGGTCCGAGATCGGTTATGGCCGATCGGGATCAGGGCTTGGATCGATCGCAACCGGATCGTCGCCGATCTCGGACGGATTGCAACTGTCCGAGATAGGTCGTGGCCGATCGGGATCACGGCTTGGATCGATCGCAACCGTCGGATCGCCGATCGAATCCGAGATCGGTCGTGGCCGATCGGGATCAGGGCGATCGCGTCGGATGGATCCGTCGCCGATCGGGATCTTGGATCGATCGCAATGGATCGTCGATCTGATCCGAGATTGCCGATCGGGATCAGGGCTTGGATCGATCGCAACCGTCGGATATTGTAATTAAAAATTTTATAAAATAATTGCGACGCCATTTTCGTCGCAATTATTAACATTAATTATAAATATTATCATTTATAAATATTAACAAATTATTGCGACGCCTTAGCGACGTTTAAAAAAAATAAACAAATATTAAATATTCGCCAAATATAATATTGCGACGTGCGTCGCAATATTATTAAAATACATATAGCTGATTAAAATATTAAAAAATTATTGCGACGCAATTTTTCATCGCAATTATTATAATAAATTTAAATATTTTCATTTAAAAATATTTAAAAATAATTGCGACGCACTGCTTGCGTCGCAATTATGTAATAAGTTTTTATTTTAATCAATTTAAATATTAAAAAAATATTGCGACGCCTTAGCGACGCAATTATTAGAAAATAAAAATATTTTTCCCGCCGGATGATGGCGCCAATTTAGCGACGCATTAGCGACGCATTTATTGGCGTCGCTATTTTTCAGAAAATTATAATAAACATTATTAACGATGGATTAGCGACGCACTAGTGCGTCGCTAAGAAAAAAAAAAAATTGCGACCGCGACGCAATTATTGCGTCGCTAATTACTATATTTAAGCCCCCTTCTCCTTTCTTCTTCCCCGTCTTGACCTAGCCGCCGCCGTGAGCTCGCTGCTCCGGCGCATCCCCTCTGGTCCTCCGGCTACCCGGCGTTCTCATCCGACTCCGGCATCTCGACCAAGGTAAGCCCCAATCTCTAAAAAAAAATTTTTTTTAATGATTTCCCTACGGCCACGGCCGCTGCCGTGGCCGTCTTCTCCGGCCACGTGGCCGCTGCCGTGGCCGGCAGTGGCCTGGCCACGGTGGCCAGGCCACTGTAAAAAAAAAAATTTTTTTTTTAACAGGGGGGAGGGGAGGAAACCCCCCCCCCCCCCTTTTTTCTTGTCCGGCCACGGCCGTGGCCGCGGCCGGACAAGGCGGCCACGGCCGCTGCCGTGGCCGTCTTCTCCGGCCACGGCCGCTGCCGTGGCCGGCAGTGGCCTGGCCACGGTGGCCAGGCCACTGTAAAAAAAAAAAATTTTTTTTTTTAACAGGGGGGAGGGGAGGAAACCCCCCCCCCCCCCCCTTTTTTTCTTGTCCGGCCACGGCCGTGGCCGCGGCCGGACAAGGCGGCCACGGCCCTGCCTGGCCGGCAGTGGCCTGGCCACGGTGGCCAGGCCACTGTAATAAAAAATTTTTTTTTTTTAACAGGGGGGAGGGGAGGAAACCCCCCCCCCCCCCCCTTTTTTTTCTTGTCCGGCCACGGCCGTGGCCGCGGCCGGACAAGGCGGCCACGGCCGCTGCCGTGGCCGGTGGTGGC